>JAYMSV010001579.1:0-12530 GCA_036897745.1 Erodium moschatum | reverse complement strand
TCTAGATCCGCACAAACCTTCTGTAGAAGATTCTGTTGGTCGCGGAGCGCTTGTGCCAAGACTGCAAAATCATTGCTCTCCATCGGTACACGGAAGTCCCTCCCGGCCATATCACTTGTCAAATTTTACTGCACAACAATTCAAATGTCACTGCATTAAATTCAAATAAAGATCCAAGTCACAATTAAAATTTGCAAATTTACAAAATTGACATGAACCCACCAAACAAGATTCGATTAACAAGAATCAAGTAGTGTGCAAGATGAAATTGATTTGGGGATGAAATCAAAAATGGGAGAAAGAGGGTGCAATTCGGTAGTGCAAATTGAAAATGCGAGTATATGTATACAGAGGATGATTTCTTCTCTTGATCCAAATAAATATGCAAAATGATTTTGCCCGGGCAATGAATGTTTTCTCTTCCAAAACGGAAGATTTGAAGAGTGATTGCCAAGGCAATTAAAAGTGGCACATTCAAATGAATCAAGAGAAGGATGATATGCTGGCTTACAATGATGTTTGGGAGTAATTTATAAGATTTCTTTTAGCTTAATATAGTTAGTATTTCTATTATAGTATCGCAAGATATCCCCGCAAAAATAGCTTCTTCCTATTTTTCTTCCCGTCTGTATATGACCGCGTGGCTAATCACACATCACAAATTTGCCCCAAGATATTCCGCAATCAATATGTGACAATTTCACCGTGACAAACTTTTTTTCTTACTTAGTGTCATTAGTTTTTTTAGAACATATATGAAACCAGAAAAAACATAACTAAGAAACAAAAAGAAATTAAAGGGGTATAACAAATTTCACAAAATAAGTAGCAAGATTTTCAAAATAAAAATTGAGCCTTTGTAGCTCCGACTTGCTATCACTGTCACCACCACCATAATGGTGCAGAGAGCCTCTCCTGTAATTCAAGGGGATATCGCAAATATGCTAGCGAATTTCAATAGCAGCAGCTTCCGTGAGAATGTCTCTTATCTGGACTCTTAATGGGCCCACATCTAAGAGCTGTAAAAAACCTTTCTTGTTGATCACGTTTACTTTTATTTTTACCAATGTACCTTATACAGTCTGCAATAATTCCAACTTAAATAATGTTCAATGCCAACAATCAAAAAGAGATGGCTTGAAGGAGAGGGTTTCGGTGGAGCAAAGATCTCAAGGTTGAGACGTAGCCACACTCATTGATAGAGTTCATTTCCATAATTTTGCCGCACCAAAAAGATGGCCTCAAGGAGAGGGTTTCTGTGAATCTAGAAAAGGACTATCATCTACCAACCAAAAAATTATCTAGAAATATCAAATCATAAACAAAAAAAAGTTGTGACTTGGGGAAAATCAGGCATCGTCATTTAAGATGGAACAATAATTCGAGTAAGCTCCTAATCCAAGAGCTTCTCTGTCAGTCTAACTCCAAAGAAAAAGTTTCAATTATGTGCAAGTGCAACTCTAAAATATTACACACAATGCTACATTGCTGCCTACTCTAGGAGTAACAAGGATCACTTCTGCAAGACGCAATATCGCCGCCATAGACCATCTTTCACAAACTTGTGCAACTGAGTATAACATTTATTTCTTGTCTATTCTCATTTAATCCACTGGAACCTCAACTTCCATCTTCAATCCAGAGTTGCCAAGAATCTGCAAGCAGTGCACCACTAAGTTTAGAATCAAATGCATTCCATCACAAATGTTTAGGATGTTGGATAGTTGCATACTACCTACTTGGTAAAGCTTTAACAGGAAAAAGTAAGCCATTGGAACTACAAAAATATAAGCGTGGCAGTTTAGTGTACAGGTACCACCAAACCAGGGACAAACAACAGTAATACCAACCCTATTGTATCAAAATACAGAAATCTGAACAAAGGACAGGTTTCAGAGAACAAAATGATGTTACAGACTTATGTGGTTCAATTAATCATTTTATGAAAGATGATAAGAAACAGGGGCAAGCCAATTGCATGCTTATGAAATCAAGATGGGAGACACATGGTGGATGGGGGAAATAAGCCTGTCACTAAAAACTATTGTCCAGGTTCTGAAGTTTAAATGTAGAGGAGATTTACAAAAAAAAAAAAAAAAAAAAGACTGTAGAGAAAATCATGACATGGTCAAGTTGTGAAATTAAATGTCAAGGAAATAAAACTGTTGTCTTTCTCCAGCTCAAACACAACATTGATACAGTAATCAAAACCAACCGACATTTTTGTAGGAGGTTTATGTGGCACAAGAATATCTAGGTTAAAACATTACACATCTAAGTACCATATACGTGGGTATGGTTTGGCCAGGTGTTCTCTTTGAAATTTATGGTTTGGCTCATCCTGATAGTCCAGAATACTAAGCTTTATTGTCCTGTTCTGAAGATTGGAATTTCATCTTGTGCAGACATCCTTATCATCAGATTGCATGCTTTTAATAACTCTAATTGTTGTATACACACAGGCACAGACATGGTGATTCATTCCTCCAAGCAGAGGTAGTAGACTTCACTTGGACTATTACACTGAAGTTAATTTGTTTTCAAAATCTAGAAGTCCGCTACAACCTGGATATTTTTGTGCGATTCTACAACATATAAATGTACTAAGGCCCTCCAGTTGACAACTTTCCACCTATCTAACTAGTTAGCATTCAGTTGCTTCTCCTATAAAACACCAACATGTACATCAGTTTGTTTACCAGTCTGCTACAAAAGGAATGAAAAGTATGTTTCATGAACTCAGATGGCTGATCACTGGTCAGCAATATGTTACATCTCCAGCTATAAAAGCTTTACTTTAACAGAATTTTCTTATTCATACTATTAAAATAGAAGTCCCATACTTAAGTTTTTACTAGAGAAAGGCATTTCTCCAGAAGCATTTCAGCCTCAAATCAATCTAATGGCCATCACTCCTTTATTTGGCCATGTAGAGCTATGCACATAAGCCCTTATAATAAATGAAGGAAATGCTACTGCTAGGAAACAAAATCATTACTGTTCAAACTCTCCAGATCCAAGTTTGTTGCTGAAAGATTCCCTTTTCCCACTTTATCAGCTAACATCAACTCAAATCACACTATACCTATATCGAGGGCAACCACAAGGAAACTCAGGACAACAGCAAAATACTCAAATGCTCCACATCTAAGGTTTAGCACAGTAGAGTGCATTGGTAGTGCATGTGAGATGTGGCAACATGCACTACATCACTTCAAAATCTTATTTGTTTTGGTCTGAACTTTTGTGGGTATGGATGTAATACTCTTAGTATGACGATGTCACAATTGGGGGACCAACATATTATCCTCTAAAAGGCCAGTCCATTGTGGGTGCCCTAAGAACACTTTACTGACAAAAGGAAGCAGCAAGGAGATTGGATAGCTATCCTTTCACTTATTTATAATTGTATTCTTTGTTAGAGCAGGAGAAAATGTAGGCTTACTTATGGATCACTCTATCATTAAGCCTTGCTCGTCCAACTGGTCAAACATTTGAACTTGAGACTAGGGTTCAAGTCCCAACAGTGGTCCTCCTCCACCTTTATTTTCTCCTTCTCCCAAGTCTTGTTAGGCCTCTCTTTCAAGGTGGGGAGTCAACTAGCAAAATTAGAGCTCCTTTCTATATTAAGGAGGTCTTGAGCCCATTTCTTGATACATCAATCTAGAATCTAATCAAGAATCAAAAGTTTGGAGCTCCCTTACTTCTACATAAGCAAGATCTTGAGCCCAAATCTTGTTATGCATGGGCTATCAAAACAACAACTGCCCTCCTTAGATTATGTCTCACCTATTTAATCTAAGAACCATTGCATAAACTGTGATTTACACGCTCATAACATATCCTAATACCTTATAAGCATTCATATATAATACTGCTCCGATCTTTTATAGGGTTAGTTAAAGTAAAAAAATAGAACCAAGCCACAATGCGGCCTTTATTGTTTTAACATCTTACAGAAAACTCAGGACATTCCTCAACAACCAAAACCACTGAACCTGAAACTTGTATTCATGCTTTCTGAGACTCTTAAGTTGGCTATTGTATTCATGCCTTCTGAGACTCTTAAGTTGGCTATTTAAGAGGATACACCAGCTATTAGGTTTCACATGCACTCCCCAAAAGAAACTACAAAGTTATTACTCTCAGTCTGCCGTAAGAAATTATCTTCTTTTTTCTTCCTTTCTTCTTTTCCATCACTCCCATGATAAGCTCATTCACGAGCTAGTGTCCCATCATTTTCGAAGTCCAATCCCTAGTCGTCTTCTTCCTCCTTCGTTCTTATAGACTGGGTAATGTTTGGTCTGTGGAGGCAATATTTTTGGAGATAAGGCACACCCGAGCCAAAAAAATGGGGCATCTGAGTAACTTTCATGGCCTTGGGATATATAAAATCAAGTTTTTAAGACTAGGGAGTCAAATGAAAACATGGATAGCTGGGACAATCCTGTGATTTTCTCAAGAGTTTTAACAATCTATCATTCTCCTAGATGTGGTTTGTGGAAAACATGGAAATATCACAAAAAGGTACACAAAGGACGAAATTTGCAGATATATTCATTTATAGAGGCCGCAAGGAATACCATATAGCATATACATAATATTCATCAGTAAGATAGAATGTTCAACATTGCAATGCTATACAAGTAAGCATGATGTCAGAGTACCTTTACGAAGTCCGATGGAACTAGTACAGAATCTTTGGTGTAACCTGCTTCCTCAAGGACATGGGACAGAACTTGCTGCAATGAACAAAAATGTTCATCCATAAAAAGAAAGTATAGAAGTGCAAGGGTACAACTTATCTGATATGCAAATATAGTTTGAATATTAACATCTAAGAGGATACGTGAGTCAGTTGTTTAACATATATACCATGTAATGCAAGTCAACCGAAGAAATCAGTGGAAAATGATAATCGATACAGTGCACCTACTTGGTTTATATGATAGGTATTATATCTGCTACTGCTATCATCTATCATTCAGCAAACATAGTCCAACACAACAATTTGAAAATGCGAGGAAAAAAAAGAGAACAAAAAATGATTTGTAGACTGAACTTTAGATATAAAATATACACCATCCACTCTCTTTTATCATCACTCAAGTGCCATGTCCATTAATCTCTTATTTCTGGTTTAAAACAAATTGAAGTTTCAATTCCCAGACCCCCTCATTCCAATAAAAATATAAATATAAGAGCTCTCAGGAGAAGTCTAAAGCTTTGGCACTGTCAAGAATATTAACATTTAGATATGATCAGAGCTTTGTTTATATCAACTCACAGGTATCCGATCGCCAGATTAAAGACAGCATATTCTGGAACTTTGAAGTCATGTTCTTAAAGAGATACCAGAGAAACATAGCTATCATCTTCATAACCATACATCAGTATGAAAGGACACTAACTACCCAGAACCAAAACATATCTACTCGACTGAGTATTACAAACAATATGGCTTAATCTGAGCCATGTTCCTAACTTTACAAAAGTTAAACAGCACTAAAGCAAATCCTCAGAATGTTGCATGTAGCAAAATAAAGGGTTAAGAAACAAGATAGAAACCAACCTCCCTCTGTTGTTCAGATACAAATTGTCCTGTCAAATCCCGCAAAACATCCATCATGTCACTGAACCCTACTTTCCCATTACCATCCGAATCATAGACCTTGAAAATAACTACAAAATCAGCAAGAACCAACAAGATTAGTTAGATTTCAGAGACCCAATTCACACTTTACACAACATCAAGTCACCTGAAAATTACATCATAGTCTAACAGATGTACTCAAAAGAGTGACATTACATTCAATTTTCTGCTGCATAGTGGCTCGAGGGCTGAATGCAGACAAGAATGCCACAAATTCCTTAAAATTCATTCCATCTACCATTCTCAACAAATTCTGCAACGCCATTACCAAACATATTAATTATTCAGCAAAAAAAACACACATAATCAGATACCAATAACTAAATCGAACCCTGATCTTGCTCTTCCATTCCAGATTTCATGCAACAGAAAACACAGATACAGACGTAAGGGAGACCTGTGAGAGAGGATTAACAGCGAATTCGGGCACGGACAAGAACTCGTCAGCGGAGATGAATCCGCAACCATTGCGATCGAGCTGACAGAACCTCTGGTACAGCGACACAATCTCCTGCTGCGAAACTGCAACAAAGCACATCATCAATGGCCGAGGGACTAAGATCAGGGAAAAGTAAAGGAAAATGAGGAGCTGATAGAATTACAGGTGTCGTTGCAATGCTCTTGGACCTCTTCAATGTCGTATTGAGTGAGCATCGACGATGCGTTGCCCATCTCAGGCGACGAGGGAGAGAGAGATGTGACAGAGTGCGGTGAGGTCCAGAGGAGCTGAGCTGCGGAGACAACGTGAGTATCGTGAATCGAGGGCAGGTGAAGTTGGTCGAGCCATATAGCGCGTGGGTATAGGCGTGGCGTTACCAACAAGTACTCTGTTTGTGTACAGGTGCACGTTACTCTGGGGAGGAGTAGGATAGCTTATCCAGGAAACCATCCTTCCGTTTCGTTATAGGGTAAAATTTCTGTATATGTGAAGCGGCCCAACATTTTTAAATGGGCCGGGCTAGATGGACCTGCAACCAAACACTACTCGTGGAAAATACACAACATCATGAACCAGACGCACACTCACACGCCCACGCACACGCACGCTGAGTGAAAGAGCGCTCCTTGACGTCGGAGTCCTCCAGACCTTTCCCGGCGAATAAACCTTCTCCGACGAGCCAATCTCCTTCAGTTCAATTTCTGTGTAAATCATTCTTCAGCTTCATACCTGCGATTAGTGTTTCTATTGTCTTCTCTACTGGGTTCGTGTCAAATTGTTCCTTTCTTACAAATCCCTAAGATTCCCTCTGGTTAATCATTGCCGTAGCTAAAGAATTTTTTTTTTGAATTAATTGTCTCTTTTACAGACAGAGAAAAGAGGCAACAAAGCAGGGTCTTCTCTGCAGAACAGAAACCAAATGGTATGTGCTTTTCTTTTTTATGTGTGTATGCATACATGTGTATGAGCTATGAATCTCTTAATATTTGATAATTTGTAGAGTGGATTGTCTTGGGGATATGCTGGTTGTGATTTTGAAGTGATCAAACTAGATAATATTTCTAGACTTATACAGAATTAGACAGATTTTGAGGTATTAGAAATTATGGGGTGTGAGTGATGGATGATTTCTTAATGTGAGTTGCAGCATATGGTTGCTAATCATATCATGATTTCTTTGGACGGTTGAGTGTGAACAAGTTATTTTAAAGCAACACATTAAAAATATTGAATGGATAAAGTAATGTGATAGTGTGCTAATATTTTGGTTCTCTCTTTTTTAGGTAGAGTAGAGATTATTAAGATTAGATTAATAGAAGGAAATAATTTCTTCAACACAAGAAATCTCATGTTTTAGTATCCTGAAGGTTGTAGCTGATGTGGAAGGTGTGAGGTCTATCATGGAAGATGATGAGATGTTCCCACAAAGAACACAAAAGTATCCTACTTAAAACAACATTCCAATCCCTATTAAGATCTTGTAAAGATACATGCATCTGAATGATCTATGCCCATAAATGAACAAAAAGATCTTAGCCTGCATTTTGATAGGCTTTATGTAGGAATGAGAATGGGGACCACACCAACGTTTGTGTGTAACTGAGGGGAGATGCCAAGTTTGTGTGATACATTTGTTTATCTCCAATTCCTCCCATCACCCTATTTTCATTTCCATTTTAAAAATTGGAATCATCATATGCCTTTGATATGATTTAGCAATGTGAATGAGAATCAAAATTAAGCTGACTTATACACAAATTAAGGTGATTCTCATTCTAATTCCCAAAAAGTGTATGAATGCAGCCTTATGTGAAAAGTAATAACTGGAGCAACCTTATATATAAGTTTGATTGGATGGTAATAAAGGCTTTAGACTGTTAGATGAGCTTTTTTTATGGTGATATTAGTTAATGTTAACTTAAATTTTGATCAGATGCATGTATGTTTGTACTATTTAAAAGTCCTACCTACTTCATATATTTTCTTCAATTCCAACCGGCAAATTGAGACATAATTTTCAGATTAGTCCTGTAAACTGAAAACAAATTCATGCATAAAAGCATCATTTTTAGCTGTCCGTATGTCTCGTTTGGAAGAGTTGACTAGTGGTTTATAGAGCTAATTAAATAAATAATGATCTAATTGGTCTCTATAGTGTGTATTCTCCTTTTGATTGTAGCTACTTCTTTTCTAGCTTCATATGACCATGTCCTTGTAAGTGATTTTTCTGCAATATTTGTTCAGGCTATGTACATTCGTGTCAAGCGTAGTAAGACAACTTATTTTATCAGTTGTGATGCAACTGAAACTACTCTGGACATAAAACAGAAATTAAGTGTCCTCATTGAACAACCCGTTCACGATCAGCGTTTGGTCCTGGTGGGTTCAGGGGAAGTTCTGGACGATTCAAAGACATTGGCAGATCAGAAGGTGGGGATCCACTAATCTATTCAAAGACATTGTTTTCTTGTCTCTTTTTATGTATTCTAGAAATATAGCACCACCCATATTTCAGTTCCTGTGGACTAATTTTCTTATGCTCACATTTCAAAGTTTACCGTTTCTGATGTTAGAGCCTTAAATTTGCCTTGACATGTTCAATATATTTGCCTTTACTTTGCAGGTTGAGAATGATGCTGTTGTTGCACTGACGTTGAGAAAAGGTTCTAATTCTTATCCGCGTTATCATAGTTTCTGTCTGTTTTATTTTATAATGTGTGTGTTAGCTTGAAATAGTTACACAAGGGTAGTATAATAAAATGGCAAGTTAGAAATTACCTTGAAAGTTAAAACTTTGGTGTTGGCATTTGTAATTATTATTGGACTTTTGTAATTAGGGATAAGTTCAAATACAAACACCTCCTTAAAATACAAACACATGATAATTACATATACACTAGATGATAATTACGAGCACGCTATATGATAATTGCAAAAAAAAAAAACAATTTTTTTCCAGATTTCTAATCATACAAATTGTTAACTCTAATTTTGTAATTATCATTTTTTTTGTATTTATCATGTGGTGTACTTGTAATTATCATCTAGTATAAATGTAATTATTCTTGTTTGTATTTTAAGTATTTGATCTCATCCCTTGTTATTAAATGTAAAGGTTTCATGTTCTATAAATAATCTATTTGTGTCTAATTAGAGGGAGGGAATTTATAATTATGATAATTTGGTTTCTCTGCTGACTATGTGTTGAGCTATGTTAAAACAAACTCCTGAAATAGTACAACCAACATGAAAAGATAGTTGTCCAGGTCTAGCCTAGTATTGTGATCCATTTCTTGGGAGATTTTTTGAGATCGAAATAATATTTTGTTTTTGATGAAGTGTGTTGTATCTGCATGGAAATTTTGGGTGGTATTTTCTTAGATATATCACACAGTTGCAACTTGTTCACTAAGAAGGGAAGGTTTGGATAGGATGAGAGAGAAAGGGGTCAGGGATGGAGTCCCCATTGTTTATATGATTATATCATATAGGGATGCTAGACTACTCTATCATCCCTTTAGGTTTCTTTTCCAATTCTCGAAAAGTGAAACAAATCCCCGAACATTCTTCTTTTCTTTCCTTTCATTTTGTTTTGAAATTTGAAGTCATAATCATGTTTCTATTCAAATGTTACCTGAAATCATATAAAAATCACTCAATCAGGAATTGGAAGATAGAGTTATGTATTTTTCTTTATTTTTGTTCGGTTTTAATAAAAAAACATCATTGGTAATCCATGGATAATTCACTTCCTCAGAAATGAAAGTGGGCGTTCGTTTTAGAACATCTAATTTACAACAGTAGGACATTTGTGTGGGAGTGGAGGGAATATTAATTTCCCCCCTTTTGTGCCTTTCTGGCTTTATTGTTTCTTTCTATTTTCATTGTAATCTTTCAACTTTAGAACCTTTCACGATGATACTATTATGCCCATTTTATCCTGCACACCTACGGGGTGCCATTTTCTATATCTTGTACCACAATAATGATAATGAATTTGCATTCTTCTACCAAGTTCCAAGTAGGATTTTTTTTTTCCAATGGAACATATAGATACATTCTTTCTCCATATTCTGTGATGTCATATAACCCTTAGTTCACAATAGAGGATATCTTAGCCCTATCCCTTGCTGAAGGCATTCCCATGCTACAGTATAAGTGATGGTTATGGGTTTAAGTTACTTGAACTCTTCTAGCACATATTACATGAGGACTGGGGACAGAACTATATGCGTCCCTAGGCAAAATGAGGTTTAGCTGTTAGCAAGAAACAGGAATTTGGTTAAGCTTTTTTGTTTTTGAAGTGGGTCTTATGGTGTTTTTTATGGCGTGTGAATCTCATTCTTCTATAGTCACATGACAAGTGATCATTGTGAAAATGCCACTCCTTCCAACAGTAAGTGCTGCATTTTAGTTTCCTTAAATACTAAGAGTATCTCCGATGATCCGGGCGATTAGCCCAGGTGAACAGTGATTTCAACGACCAATTCGCCCAGCCTCCCACAATGGTATTAGCCCAGTGCATGTGCGAATAGCCACATGTCGCGTGGCAATCGGCCATAACCATTTATCCCCCTTTCATCCGGTACATGGGCAATTCGCCTGGGTGAGAATCCTTCTCCCAGCCAGACCCCAAAACCTCCTTTTTAGGTGATTCGCCCCCATTTGAGATGATCTAAGAATGTTTTGCTTGTTATTCACTTTCGATTTATCCATTTGTTATAAGAAATTGAATGTTACAAATAGTGTCTTCAAAGTGGAATAGCATAAACACCCCCATGCCGTGGGAGCTATGGAGGTGTTTATGCTTATGTGCACATTACAAGTACTTTTAAATCATTAATATTGTTGTTCATCTGAAATATGCCTGAACTCTTTTTTCCCTGTAGTCAGTTGGAACAATCTTTTGACATCTTATCCTATATTCCAGATGACAATCAATTTGAGGATGTCAACATTGTGCGGCCAAGTGACTTCTATCAATCTCGTGATGCCGAGGGAGGGAATTGGTGAGCCTTTAAGGCTTGGGCATGGCATTGTCGCGGTTATGGCTGGGTTTTTCTTTCAAAATGGGTTTTTTCATTACACAGTTTGTTCTTGGAACCATGAGTGAGATAATTTACAATCCTAATCTAGTCATGTCGAAGAAGAACTCACATATTAAGTCTTCTTGGAACAAGTTACAAGAGCTGGCTAGCTTCCTCATGTCAGAATGCTCAGTATTAAGCATGCATACCTGTATTTTAGATTTTTTTTTAAATCAGCAATTTTATAAGAAAACCAAGCCTTTGAAGTAAAGGACAAGGCTAAGGGAAAAAACCCTCTAAAGTAGCTTACAAACAAAGCATACTCATATTAAGAGCACCTAGAGCACAAGACTTGTGCTGCAAGCAACCACAGAAACATGAATACAAAGAGAAGTTGAGTCCTGCTGTGGAATCACCCCAAAAGTATAACCCTGTCAAGACTCAAATAGAAACATAAAGTAATCCAGCAACTCTTGTGAGAGAGTAAAATCAATAGAAGTCTTCTAGTACCCAATCTTTCATCCAAAAAACCCAGATGCAACGACAATAAAGTGTCAGCGACAATTACTCACCCACAATGTAGGAGTGATGAAACCCAGTGAGGTCGGATGAGTGTTACCAACAGGAGACGAAGATATCAACAAATCCGAGCTTAGAGGAAGCCACAACCAAAAGCGAAAACCAGAAAAGGTAGCTCTCAGCCTAGTAATGCCTACCCACTCACAAGACACAAAACTAAAAAACCTACACACAGGCATCAAAATAATAACCCAATGATCCTAACAAAATACCTCACCTCTAAACCCATACCCACCCAAACCACCCCAGTTCCCCCCCGAAAAACAAACGGACTCCAAATCAGATCAGAGAGAGGTAGGACGGAATTTACCTCTCTTGTAGCAACTAAGAGGAGAAGAAATCCAAGCAGTGAAAGGGAAAGAGTCACCCTCCTTGAATCTGGCCCATAAGATTTGATAAGAATCATTTTGGATATGCTGTAAAATCATCTTGGGAGTAAGAAGGACATTTTTAAAAATATAACTGTTCCTGCACAACCAAATCCTCCAAATAATGACCAAAGCTAACATACACCACTGATTTTTTGATCTCTGAGGACTCAGCTGTCTCCACGCAACAAGCCAATCATTGATAGATTCAGGGCAGACAGAAAATATACCCCACCAACTAAGACATGAAACCCAAACTTCCCAAGCAAAATTGCAGCCCAGAAGTAAATGATCCACCTCCTCTGGTTCATCCTTGCAAAGAGGACACCAGATATCATTGTTATAGATACCTCTAGTCAATAAATAACACTTGGTTGGGATAGCTTTCATACAAACCAGCCAAGCAAAACCAGATAGCTTGGGAGGGGTTAATGAGGACCAAAGTAAGGCAGGGCAGTCCAGGC
>JAYMSV010001578.1:0-12539 GCA_036897745.1 Erodium moschatum | reverse complement strand
TTGGCATGTCAGGGCGACTCTACGCTCCCGATAGTGACGCATGGCGATTCGGTGCAGGCTTTGACCGATCAGCGCTGCTACAACGCCGAGCCCATGAGGTATGAAAAAAAATATATAATATTTTACATAAATTGCATCAGTTTGATGTAGTTGTTCATCGAAAAAAAAATTGTTATGTTACATAAGCATGATGGATAGCATGATGGATCCCACCAGACAATTGTTATGGCACAAATCCGGACGAATATGCAAGTAGCATAAAAGAACAAGAGTGTAGGAATTTAAGAGGGGAACATTGGTGTACGATCATCAAACCGTTATCAATATTATGTTAGTATGTATATGTATCTGTCGTTTTTAGAGCATTCACATTCACACAATTTTAGAATTACTCGTTTATTTTAAAGCTCGAAACATTGAAATCGTTCGTCTATTCCTGCTTGCGACAAATTTTGTTATCGAAAGGGAAGAATTTTCATCGCAAACATTGTTCCATAACTGCAGACTAAATCTGTTATAACTTTAAATTGATAAAATTATCACGTAAAATTGAGTAGGGGCTGAATTTATAGGAGGAAATGAGAGGTAGCAATTGTTCTTTATCTTTATTCTTCGATTTTTGGACACGCCTTGACCAACGATTCGTCGAGCCAGCTCCGAGAGACTGGCGAGCCTGTCTTCAGCACCCGACGAGCCTCACCGAATCTGTTACATCCAACGAGTCATTCATCACCCATTAAGGATACTTTCATACGATAAGCACGAGGTCGTTAATTTCAGTATTCACACTTCCGATTATTGCTGATAAACAAAAACTTACATCAACAGAATTCAACACTGTTCTATTTATTCATCCCAAGCAAACAAAGTTTCCCACTCAATGAGACCTAAAAGAATTGGAATTGAACAAGAACAAAGTTAATCAAAACCTCAAATGCAAGGATCAAATACACTCGACGACCTTTGTTCTCAAACAGACACGGTAAATGTGAGGGGGTTTTCAGTAACACACTGTCACCTTTCGTTATTCATCAAAAACCATGGATTCCATTCATTTTGTTCCAAAAATCCATTGATAAATGAGAAAAGTGACAATATATTCCTGATAAAACCATCACATATTTAGTGGGAATCCTAGTTTTTTTTAATTAATAACAAAAGGTGAAAGTGTATTACTATAACCTTTCACCATTAGGGAGTGTTTTTGAGAATCAAAGATCGTCGAAAAGGTGTAAATAACTTTTTCCCTAGTAACAATACCATTTTCACTATTGTTGACCCGGACCCTGATTCGTTTCATCGTTCTTCGCTTTGGCTCCTCGAAGCATGTCTGTGAAGTTCCCCCTCATGATGCGTCTGAACCGTGTGTCCTCTGCAGGAGGAGGTGAATTTGCACTGATCCTCGGGGACTCGACTGGGCTTGTGGAGACTGATGGGTCTACAACTACACCGTCTTTCTTTCCCAAAAGCCCGCCTTCCCCGAAGAAACTGGTGACCAGATGGGCCCCCATGACCTTACTCAGAGCGTCAAAAGTCCCGCCCGATCTTTCCTTCACTATGATCTCGAGGGCTTCTTTGTGGGCTGGATCCACTGAATCCAAGTCTCGAAACAGGTTCTGTATAGATGGTAGGAGGAAGTCCCGGACGCTATTTGCGGGAAGATCTGAAATGAACGTTATAGTATCATATCAAAGTTATGTGAAATTGTTGATGTAATTATGAAAATTCTACCCTGAATCTTTTATCATGTACACAAAGTGCAACAAAAAGGCAAGTTTCATGACACTTTTTGCAATTATCAAAGAAGAGGCCTACAACTTGCAAAAAGTGAATACCTCAGTATACTTTTTGGCAATTATCCCTATTATCTTTAACTAATATAATATTCCAAACATTCCATAAATCAAACAAGAATCCAAATTGTGACATTAAACTAATCTAATATTCAAGAAACCAACTACATTTGTTTAAACAAACTAATATTCCAAATAGGAAATAAGCAAATTAAACTACCGGGGGACACTCGGGTGAAAACTAAAGTCTGGAAACTTAAATATGAAAACTTGATATCCATTATAGCCATTGGGTTGCAATTTTAACGGCTGAGATGTTTCTAGCTTAAGGTTGGAACTTTCCGAACTTGATTTTGGAAACAATTCAGCCGTTAAAAATTGTAATCCAATGGACACGAATGGTTCCCAGTTTCACGTCAACTTTTGGTTTTCACTTGATTGTTACTCTTAAAATAATATTCATATATAAATATAGGAATACAATCCGTTGTAAACCAAGAAAAAAGAAAGATGTTGTGAAGAAGATAGACCTGTAGCATCGAGGGCACGAATGGCTTCACAGAATGCATTGGCTCTTTCTCGGCGGCGCATTACCTCATTTGAGGTATTTGGCATAGCTGAAAGTTGGAAAACCTTGGACAAGAGATGTATAAGGAGTCAAGGAAACAGAATACCATCGATATTAAAAAAAGGCTTTAACGTTCTGAACAAATAAATATAGGATATAATCTCTAAGTCTATCGTTTGTATGTGGTACTGCGACCACAAGTGCACGAACGACAGCAATGGTAGCTTCATGTGATCCATCTTCAAGAAAAGCATCCATTTGAACACGTATCTTATCAACAATCTGTAAGACGACATATATCACATGTATGAATAATCCACGAAAATTGCAATAATAACAAAAGGGTTAATTGCACAAAACTACCTTTATGAATTGTCCACAAACACATGAACTCATAGTAAAGTTTCCACAGAACCATGACTATTGTTAGGAGCTTTGATAACGGTTAGAAAAATAATAAATAGCTGCATTATAGGTCATTTATGCAGCATATATATATAGCCTGTGGCAGAAGAACTAAAGCATGGAGAGTTTTTAGTAGCTAATTAGTTTACTTAGGTTACTGTAAGTTGTGTGGATCCAAAGAAAGGTTACCAGGTCTCAAACCCAGGACCATAACAACTATCCTTTTGAATTTCTACTTGTCACCATCGTACAAAATAACCATAAAAAAAATTCGATTTTTTTCATCAAGTGACTTAAACACGAGTTTAAAATTTATAAATACCCCAAAACTACTCATTCTCATCTTTAATCTTCCGATTTCAATATGATTCCATGGAGGATTTCGAGAAAGGAATCAAATAGAAATCGGAAGAGTAAATCATAAGAATGAGTAGTTTTGGGATATTTTAAAATTTACACTCATGTGTAAGTCATGTGACATAGAAACAATTTTTTTTATGGTTTCAGTCTATTTTGTACGATGGTGACACATGAAAACTTATAAGGGTAGTCATATTTCTGTGGAATCTTTATTATGGGCTCATGTGTTTGTGGAAATTTACAATGGGTTCACGTGTTTGAGGACAATTCATAAAAGACTTATGTGCAATAAACCCTAAGAAAAACAACATACCATGTCATTTTTGAAATGTTGTGCCACAGCTCCAAATGCCTCTATGCTTGCGTACTTGACATTTAGGTTTTGGTCAGAACCAAGGGTGACAAGGGCCGGTAAAACATTAGTTGAAGCACTTTTTGCATCAATGTAAGGTACCTTTTCAATGAAGAAAAAACCTGTTTAATAACATGTCGATATAAAACTATATCATGAGTCCATAAGAAAGTTTTATCTTACCGTGACTTTCAGCAAAGTGGCGGCGCTGATTTTCATATTTATGTTGGAGCTGACGACCATTTCCCATAGTATATTGAACATTATACCATGATGCTCTTGGAATGTGCTGCATCACAGTAACAACATCTGAGTCGAACAGCGAATCAAGTACAAAGAGAATTGAGTGGTAATTGCAAAAAAAGTTCCTTGAGGTATTCACTTCTTGCAACTTGTAGCCCTTTTCTTTGACAATTGCAAAAAAAAAGTGCGCTGAACTTACCTTTCTGTAACATTTTGTATAAATTTGTTGCAAAATGATGATTTTACCCTTCGAAATTTAAAAAATAATAATTAAAGAACAAAAATCCAAATCTTCACATGCCTTAAATTTCCCACTCTTAGTACGGTACAAAGAGGAAGAAAATTAAGGGATATGAAAATTTGGATTCTTTGTTTAATTATTGTTTTTTAAATCTAAATTGTAAGGGTAAAATCATAATTTTTTATACAAATTGCAACAAACAAATAAGTTCAGGGTACCTTTTTTTTCAATTATCAAAGAAGAGGGATACAAGTTGCAAAAAAATGAATACCTCAAGGTACTTTTTTGCAATTATACCTAGAATTGAAGTTAATTGTGATGAGAAAAGCTAACCAAAGAAATCGGACGGCATCAACAACATCAGCACTGCGCCTTGACGACGGACTCTCTTTTGCTGCATTTGTAACTAACAATTTCCGCAAGTACTCTGCTAAAATGTCATGCTTACTGGGAGCACCTAAAACACCCGCCAGGAGGAGTGGTAGAACACACATGGTACAAAGTTTCTCAGCAACAGCGGTTCTTGGTTTCAGGCCTGCAATCAAGAAGCTATTAATAATAATAGAATAACACAAAAACCAAAGCTTGCTTGTCCAACTAGTCAAGCACTTGAACTTGGGTCCTGGAGACCTGGGCTCAAGTCCCAGCAGAGCAGTACGCCAGTACCTCACTCCTTATTACCCCACCTCTCTCCATCCAGCCCTTGTCGGGGCTCTCTCAAGGTGGGGATCATGTGGCTATATTTAGGGCTCTTGTCTTCATAAGAGAGGTTTTGAGCCCATTTCTTGTTTGAAAGGTCAAAATCTTAAAAAGTTCTTTAAGAATCCCTTACTTATACATAATTAAGGTCAAACCCGATAAGCTTTGATGCACATGATATAGTCAATCAAAAAGTACAAAATAACACAAAAGACCTTAAGAAGATTATACAGCTTATTACCTTTGATTCTTGAATGCATGGTAGAAGGGAAAAACGTCAAATCTGCATTTTCCCCAACTGCTACCAAGAATAAAGGTAGCATAATGTGCGAGAGATAGAAGTTCCCATAACTTTCAGATACAGCCAACAGAAACTGCATGAGAGTGACAAAGATTAGCTACTACTAAAAATAAGAATTCTAGGTTATTATGATAGATGCAAAAATAAACGCTCTAAACAACCTTGGTGATTCGGTTTCTTAGATGATCTTCTTTCTGAGGTAAAAGGCAAGTTAGGTGAATTAAACAGGGGAAGCAGTCAACATGCATCCATTCAAATCCAGGCCATTCCACACGTCCCCTGGTGAATATTGAAATCCAGTTAGTGAATATTTAATTTTTGGGGATAATTGCAAAAACTTACGGTGAACTATGCACGTTTTGCAAATACCATAATATGACTAATTTCTGTTAAAGATAAACAGATTTGCAAACGGAAAATAGTTGGGGATGTTTTTTACAAAAAAAAAATAGTTCACCAATAGTATTTGCAAAACGCGCATAGTTCACCACAAGTTTTTGAAATTAATCCTAAAAAATATCAGATAGTGAATATTAATATGTTGTGTTGATATTAAATTTAGATAAATATTTGGCCTGGAAATGTAAAAACAGAATCATAATAACATGAAGTCGGTAAATAGAGCTCACCCCGCGTATTGTTCCAGCACAAAGCTTGAAAATATTGTTTCTGGTGATTCTTGTGTAGAAGGAAATGGGCATGTCTCAACTGCTTTCTGGTGCACAAATGGAAGCAACCCTGTCAGCATTCTCAACAAAACGTCAACATTCCACCGCTCACGTTCACCTAAAACATGCAGTTGAGACTCAACGGAGCCTTCAACTCCTGAAAGAGGGGGACAGCGCTGAAACAGCAGAGAAGGTAAAAATTAGATTACAAAAACATTACAGTCAAACCCTGAAATAGTCCTTAATTATATTAAAAATTTGCTTATACACTGCAATCATACCTGGACTGAGCTTATAATATGGGAGAGCAAAACTCTGAGGATATGGTCTAGTTTCTTCCCCCAATTGATCACTGGAGGAACTAATTCTCTGAGTGCAGTTTCCACTACCAATCCAGAAGGATCACACACCAGTTGGAACATCAAATCCTCAACCTATCAAAATACAGAATAAGGTATTCGAAAAATCCGGTCCTTCAATTCTATTTGTTTTAAGTTATCATATTTGGTAAGGGGAAAAGGCTTCATTCCCTAGACCGCATGTCATCAACCTTTTCCACTGCTTACATTGTATCCAATTTTGACAAGTTAGATTTCTTCTCCTTGATTGCCTTGAATGATATTTAGTGAGGCTGACCTTGAAATATTTGTCTGTGCTTGGAAAGAGCGGAAGCAGCAAAGCCAGATTATGAGCAGCCGCCTCCCGGACAACAGTTGCAGGATCTTCAAGGAGTTGTTGCACAATAGACAAAATAAGAGAATCACGGATCTCAGGTCGAACAAATTCTGCAAGCTCTCCACATGATTGGGCAACAAGCAGCCTACGCTCCTCATACATGTGATTGATCTGCAATCAATGGGATCAGGTGAAAAGCTACTGTTAAGAAAGTGGCGACATATTATGAGCTAAGCAGGAGATACTTGTCCAAGATAATGACAGAAACTTACTTGTTCCCAACACTGGGGAAGCAATTCTGTTTCTGTTCTCATCTCTCCTACATTCTTAGAGAGGGTAACACATGCCTGAAATGAGTAAAATAAAGTTACATCACCATCACCGGCAAAGATTCCTAGCAAATTAATGCAGATCTTCAAATAATAACGTACTTCCATTATAATTTGTCTCTGTTGCTCATCTGGTCGTTTAATTAAATTAAATAATGTATGGGTCAAGGAATCTCGTGTGATACTATCTGGATGCCGCTCAATTGCACACATAATGAGGGGAAGTAGTTCCTGTGGATATATAAATTACAGTAAATAAGTTGCATATGACTAAATGGGTATTGGTAAGTTCGATTGAAATGCAAAAATAACAACAAAAAAGAACCAAAACCAAACCTCTCGATGATTGATCAAAACATAAGGAACGATCTTCGGCAAGGCATCTGCAAGAATCTGAATGGTTCTCAACCCCTGCCAAAATAAAGTTATACTTCAGATGTGAAGCATGATAGCATTCGGCCACAAGGAAAATCAGAGAAAGGAGAAAGAAAAAGGGATTAGAATTTCTGAGGCCAATAAACTTGCCGTGTTTCGAGAAGCTGCCTCGCCACTTAGATTGGATGATTTCAGAAGCTCACTATCTTCAAAGGGTGTTTCACTCTTCTGGTGCGAGGCACTTTCACCATTTTCAGAACTACTATTGACATTTGAAGAACCTTTAAGCAAATCTTGTGAAGGTTCTTCAGGTTTATCTGTACTGTCGTCCAAGCTTTGAGCATCCTGTGGTGAGGCAAGATTACTGTCCACAACTTCTGATGCAGAATCAACCGGATTAGAGATTACACCTTTATCTTCATGTATCTCAACAACCTTTTCTTCCGTCACCTTCTCAGAGTTGATGGAAGATACAGAATCAGGAGAAAGTTTGTTCCTCGCCTTTAATTCTTCTATTTCCATCTGCAGCAATTTTATTTCTTCCTTGTACTTCTCCGCTGACTGTGATTGGACCTGATCAACATTACCAACTACCATACTCCGTCCCGAACAAGATCCTTCAATATGCATTTTAAGTGCAGTGATTTCTGCTCTGCACTCATTGAGCTCCATTCTCTGATGTTCCCATGACTGTTTCAAAGCTTGTGCCTGAAGAGAATTAAATCAGTACTTATACTCTCTTTTTTGACATTTGAACATTAGTCTGAACTGCACAGAGATGCAGAATAGGAGAGACGAATTACCTGGTTTTCCTTTTCTTTAAGATCCTTTTGGAGAGCTTCCAAGGACTTTGTTAGTGCATGTATTTGACTATCAGCTACATCTTTAGTTTTCCGCAGGCTCTCTTTGTCATGATTTAGTCTCTCAGTTTCTTTCCGTAATGACTCTGTTTCACGCAGCATAGCAATTTTTTCCTGCAGTATATGAATGTATATATCATCACAAGCAATTATTTAAAGATCACATTGAAGAAAAGGGTGCTAAAGTAACTTTAAAATCAACGTTCAAGCAAAATAGAATATTTTTTCACAAATAATTCAGTACTGCAGCAATTTCAACCCCAGAAACAGAACAAAACTCAGACAACAATTTTGCTTATGTATTATCTCGAGTATTATCGTTTAATGTATTTTGTAAGCATTACATAATTAAAATATCTTATTTTGAACTTTTTAAAGCATTACTTTATACAGAAATAGTTTAATTTCAAATTTTCATGCTAAAACCAATCACACTAAACAGATTCCTGCATCGTAAACATTACTTTATAATACTAGTCTATAATTCAAAATTGACAAGAACTCTTTCTAAAGTACATAAAGAGCAACTAGCACACCCAACATATTCTAAAGGTAGTACCTCAGCAGCCTCTGTTGTGGAAGAAAGGTACTGATAATAATAATGGCGCAAGGCATCTGGTACGCTAGCCGGTGAGTTCTCCCAAACATCCAGATTCTGATCGGTAACCTGAGGCGAAAGAGTTGACAAGTGACAACCATTTTTAAAACTAAACACACAGGAAACTTTAAGCATATCAACTTGAATTAGTGGTCGCTAATACAAATATGATATAGTACTGACTTGAGAAATCACATTTGGTCATGAAATAAAATAAAAATGACCATTGCAGATTGAGAACCACTGAAGATAAACATTAAAATAGGAGTACAAATATTATAAAATAAAACACATAGCAGGAAATCATCGTGTAAGGAAGCCGATTGGCCAAATCCAAGATCTGGGGTTGGTTAGATGTCATCTTTCAATATTCGGCCCTCCCTAGAAGTTAAATCTCAGTGTTTCTAACATTTTGTATCATTAGTTTTATTAAAAAGTATTAAAAAATAGTCCAAAATGGTGGCTAATCTATCATGACCAACTAATAACTCTGCATATTATATGTGTATCATAATTTACACTTCGTCGTATAATGTTGGAGAGCATAAACCGGGTCCTGCCCAAAATCGTTGCAGGTATATCTACATTCACTCTCACGTACCTCTTCATAGAATGTCATTGCAGTAAGCCGGTACCCTGCAATAAGCAAATATTCCTTTATAGCGCAATTAAGATCTCTACGTTCATTATCCTTCAGAAGGCCCAAATCTGAGAATGCAGAGCCCCTCTTTCTCTGTTCAAATTCTGGTCCAGGATTTGCAGAAACATTTCCGTTTGACTCTGAATACGGTCAAAGATAAAAGAGATCAAAAAAATTAAAAACATAATGCTTTATTGAGGGAGAAGATGTTCATTTTTTATGTTGCTCAGCAATGTGTAATGTTATAATAAAGGAGGGCACAAGTTTCCAAGATGGAAAGAGGCCCAACTACAAGGAGACAACGAAAAGAGAGAGCAAAGAAACATTAGAAAAATAGCAACAACTGCAACAAAAACGAATGACCAAGATAAAAGGATCCCATGCCTTGAACAAACAAGGACCAAAAGTGTTCAAGAGATACCAAACAGATCAAAGGAAACTCCACAAAACTAAGAAACCAGCAGTCCAACGGAGTTATCAAGTACGCCCACTATGGCTTGGCCAAGTGATCATGGGAGCACTTACTTCTTACAAGGTCTAGTGCTGGGGTACTGGTGTGGCCTCTTACAAGGTATAGTGCTAGGGTACTGGTGTGGGAAGTGAAAAAAAGCACTTTTCAAGTATGAAACTAGAAACCAAATTTCAAAACAACTACAGATATCAATGGTTTGATATTGACTGCAAAGAAAAACAAAAATAAAACAAAAAGTACCATAACTATTCCACTTAGTTAACTCACTAATAGCTTATAAGTTAATTATTGGCAGTTCTTGACCAAAAGTCATTGATCTGGGAGCTACAAAAGAACGAGTACTAAGGTAAATCCTTAATACATGATGATGCGGTAAAACAAAATCAAATAATTCTAGCACAGCAGAAGATAAAATTCTGCAGCAAGCTAAAATATATAAAATAATATAAAAGCACACATCTTTGGCAGGAAAGAAAACTTGAATACCAGTAGATAGAGCAAGAACGGCTTCATTTTTTGCCTGCAATTCAGACTTCAGCTTCTGGATGTCTTCTTGGGCCAAACGAAGCTCGTATTCACTTATAGCCAGTTTTTCTTCTGCTGCTTCTCTCTCTTCCAACAAGCTCTGTGGATCTGGAACTGTTACCAGAAATAAAAGGGATGATAAAGAACATCAGAATCTATGTACTAAATCAGGCTTTGGCCAAATCAATTAACGTTCAATGAGCATGAGATAACAGTTATATTTACATCATTGAATTCTAACAATCACTATTAAGAGCAATGACACGCAAATAATTAAGGCACGGGAAATACAAATAATTCCAATCATTATGATACTGCTTATTCTCAAACGTTCCATATCGGATCTCCCAAAATCAACCTGTGTGAGTCTTCCTCGGCCAATCTTTGTAATAAAACTTCATCACTATAATGTCATCCTAACCATTAAGCTGCCAACCGAAACTTTTGTATAGCCTAAACGAATAATGATCTTATGCATCCCTTACTACTTTCGATTTCAAAGACCACTTAAGAAACCTCACTCTTCCTACTGGATCAAATTGTGCCAACTTTCTAAACTCAATGTTAAGACCAATTTTAAAAATTGTTAATCACCCAGAAAGACAAAGAGAATAATATAACTTATGATGTTGAAAATGCACAACCAAACAGGTGTATACAGTACAATTAGGCACTATCTCCAACCAATGTGAGATTGTCCCCAAACACTCACTTCAAAATTCATATTCTCATTGTAGGCCTCTGGTCCCAGGCTCCCACTTTGGCTGAACTGCATTCACAATTACGGAGATAAACGAGTTTGCTATTACATTTCCAAACTATGAGGTGGTATTGTGCAATCAGTACACCAAAACTCACTTCGAAACAGTCTATGATCAACAATTCAACCCGAGAGTAGAACTCGAACGAAACCAGTCCCACAAGCAATGAACAATACTTGAATCAGTGACAGATTTAAGGGACACTCCAAAGAGCTCTCTATGAAATGAAAAAAAAAAAAATCAAAAAATTGATAGAAAATGGTGGGACTGAAATGCTTGTTTTTCCACTTCAACATTCTTATATCCATTCTTCATCGGGCATGTAGACAAGTAAATGAACATTTGCTTCACTTTTCCAAACAAAATAAATTTCTCTTTTCTGATTCCTACTGATAAATGTCCAAAAGCATGAAACAGATAATCCACAAAATCCAATTCCAAAGCTCTAAAATCCCTACTCATTTTCCCAGCAACCAAACAGAAATCAATTCACAGCAAAACTCAAGCGGAACCAGGAATGGAGGACGGACCTCGCATGGCGACGAATCGGGATATCTGATCGGGCGGGAAATGAGAGGGATCGGAGAAGAAATTCTTGAGGCGAATGGCCTGAGCGTCGCGGCCATCGTCGAGGAGCTCGTGGAGCAGCTCAAATGCCGTCAACAGGTAGTTCTCCTCCAGCAGGAAATTGACGAAGCAATTGCACAGTGACGATCTCTCCACATCCATCTCTTCTCTCTCGGATCGAGAGCTCTGAGATTCATCGAAGCTCTTCTCCGCGAGGACGTGACATGTTTGAGAATGTGCCGCGAAGCAGCATCGGAGTTCCTGCTGTCTCGTGTTCGGCAACGCTGATGAGATCTGGAATCGCCTGGGGACTTGTTCTGTGTAAGATTAAACGAACGGTGATCCTGACCGTTGATTCTTATGATCATACGTGGGGCCCTATGGCTTTTATATAATAGCTCTATTTATTTTTGGACAAAATGTATACAACTATATTGAAAAATCACAATATCGAATATCTAAATATAGATGTATCCTGTAAAGTTAACATCGAGTAGGAAGATAAAAGTCCAGTAGGAGTTGTAGGAGAAAACACTCGAATAATAATCAAACTCTTTTAACTTAAATCTAGGGATGGCAAAAGTACTCGGACCCGACCACCTCGACCCAGAAAAATCGGGTTCGGGGCAGGTATGTTTACAAACAGGGCGGGGATGGGTTAGTGTTATTGGGTTTTTCGATCGGAGTCAGACCGGGATCAGGATTGGTACTACCCGTTCCGATAGTTGCTAAAAGAATATCTAAATTTATATATATTGGGACTCAGACATATTTGTAGCCTGGAGTTTACTAATATTTGTTTTATTGTCTAATGTGTTTTTTTAGAGACATGTCATAAAGAGAATGATGCATATTGTCAACTATTTGATTACGATGAAGATGATGAGATATATCGTAAACATTTTAATGACATACAATCTAATTTATTGTTAAAATTATTTTTATATCTTGATTTTTTTGTTTTGATACATGAAAATACCAAGGTCAATGTCGATGAGAATATTTGAAGTTTGATGATTGGAAATAAGAGGAAGACTTGATTAATTGTGCAGGATAATTAGTTTTGATTTGATGTTACAATTTTAATAAGAGACAATAATATATATG
>JAYMSV010001577.1:0-12540 GCA_036897745.1 Erodium moschatum | reverse complement strand
GCAATCGCCAAGAGGCGGGAACCGATTATGACGAGACTTTTGCACCAGTTATTAAAATGACTATCGTTCGCATTTTTCTTAATGTCGCATCAGCCAAGAATTGGGAGTTACATCAGATGGATGTTCATAATGCATTTCTTCATGGAGATTTGCATGACGAGGTTTATATGAAGCTTCCGTGGGGATATAATACAACGGATAAGAACAAGGTATGCCGATTACGAAAATCATTGTATGGTCTTAAGCAAACTCCCCGGTGTTGGTTTGCTAAGTCGTCCACTTCTTTGCTCCGGTTTGGGTTTATTCAAAACAAGAAGGATTATTCGTTATTCCCTTATCACCGAGGTACATCCAGTATGTTTGTTCTTGTCTGTGTTGATGATCTTGTCATTGGAGGTAATGATTCTGCACTTATATCAAAATTCAAGGCATATATGAGTAAGTGTTTTCACATGACGGATCTAAGCGCGTTGAAATATTTTCTGGGATTGGAGATTTCTAGAACAAGGATGGGATTTATATATCGCAGCGCAAGTATGCTCTTGATATTGTTGCTGAATGTGGTTTAACTGGGTCTAAGCCCTATGATACACTGATCGAGCAGAATCATACATTGGCTCGTGATGAAGGGGATTACTTTGAGAATCCGACTCAGTACCGTCGTTTAGTAGGTTGACTGGTTTATTTGGTGATTACTTGCCCTGAACTAAGTTATGCGGTTCATCTTTTGGCTCAATTCTTGACTCAACCTCGCCAAAAGCATTGGGATGCTGCACTATGTGTGGTACGTTACCTTAAAGGCACACTCGGTCAAGGTATTTTCCTTGATTCCAAATCTGATTTACTTGTGTCTGCCTACTGTGACTCTGATTGGTCAGCATGTCCTCTCACTCGCCGTTCCCTCACGGGCTATGTCATTTTTCTTGGGGATTCACCTATTTCTTGGAAAACAAAGAAGCAACGAGTGGTTTCTCGCTCGTCTGCTAAAGCTGAATATAAAGTCACTTCCTTCTCCTATTCTGAGGTACAATATTGGTTACTTGAGTTACTCCCAGTCTTTGGAATACGTTAGTCTCGACCTATTTCGTTTTACTGTGACAACAAAGCGGCTCTCCATATTCTATGGAATCCGGTCTTTCATGAGCGCACAAAACATATTGAGAATGATTGTCACATAATCCGCGACGCGTTTCAGGACCGTATCTTAGCACCGGCTCATCTTCGTACTACTGAGCAAATCGCCGACTTATTGACTAAAGCAATTGACCGAGTCCAGTTTTCATATTTACTTAGCAAGATGGGAGTTCGAGATCTACACTCGCCATCTTGATGGGGAGTATTGGGAATGATTAATGTAAAATCAAGGGACTAAAGTTGTAATACTTAGATAAATGTATTGAGGGCTAAGTCTAATCTTGCTATATATGTAATCTCTATACTGATAATAGACACACAGAATTAGTCAGCAACATCTTGATACTTTAGAACCCTCCAACTCTTCTGCAAGAAAAGCACAGTGTATCCGTCCGGTCTTGACGCCTTCGAACCCCCCTAGAGTTACTATATCAATTTACTTGACAAATTATATTTCGATCGACAATTTAAAGGGATACATCCACCAAATTGCCTCTATCTCGCTGTTCTAGATGTAGGGTTCTTCTTCTCATTTTCCCTTTTAGGTTCATGTGGGCTTGAAGGAATTGAAAATTGCAAATTAGCTGATGCAGTGAATTTTAGCTTGCCTTGTTCTGCTATTGCCCGATTCTGATTGTGACGCTACAAGTCGTTTTCTTGTCCCTTCACTCCTTTTATTTACTTTACGACATGTCACCTTTATATTCTTTCATCAAGTAACCGTTGCATCACTTTTATTCAGTTAGTTTTTTTTTTGTTTTTTTACCACTATTCAGCTATTCTTCTACTTTCAATATAAAGTTCGCACTAACGCTTACTTATTTGGCAAGTTACACAAATTAGGATAAGTAATAATATTCATCCTAAGTGCTTAGTTTTAAGTCAAGTAGCGTGACAAGTGAATTTTACATTCCTATCACTCAAGTATAGGTGATAAAATGGCCATGACTATATGATTCTAGCCATGTAACAATTGTGGTGCCAACTCGATACATGTATGAATATTGTCGCCATAAGAACTACATCACAATCTATATTTATTCAGGAATATGTGTGGGGTATTTATCGTTTCGAAACACATGTTTTCACGCGATGTGGACACAATATTTATTTATAAATTTTATTTTTGTTATTTCCCCCAATAATGTACAAGTTGATTCGGTAGAACAAAGAACATGATTCGATTTGAATGAAAAAAATCATTTAAAATGATTTCTTTTCAATCGATTATTATTATTATTATTTTGATATTTTAATATAAAAATAATAATCAAAATAATCATCTATATCTCATTTTACTTGTAAACTATATGGCCTTGAACCAATCATTTCTAACCCCGTATATTGGATTGGCTTAACTACGTGATGCCATCAAATTATTTAAGAGGGTGATTGGTGTGAGTGACTCAATATGATGCTAATTATATGAGGATTGTGCATGATTGCAGCGATAATGTTGTGTTAAGTTCATAGTGACCCGTGATTGATTATGTTGAGATGGATATTGAACGATAATACTAGTGAGCTGTGACCGATAGGTGTAAGAGCAGGGGCGGAACCAGATGCATGTTAGGGTGTTCCATGAAACATCATAACATATGAGAAGTTGGTGCAGTGGTAAGAGGCTCTCAGTTATTTACAATGGGTCCTGAAAGCATGGTTGATACAAATTACAAAAAGAAAATGCAACAAAAATTGAAATGTCGATAGTGCTTCCAATATAGCATCGTTGTGACAAAGATACTCGTCTTGAAATGTGTTACATGAAACGATGCAACATGCATGGTTTGTCAATGTGCATTACTTAAAAAAGGACCGGTTATTAATAGGGTTGTTGGGCCAAGACCCGAAAAAAGTCTGCCATAGAGGGTTACATATCTACTTAATGTTGCATTACTCTTTCTTAGAAAATAGAAATACGAAGAAAAAATCATAATCGGGTAGGTAATTATAATCTGGGCTTGGGCTTGGGCTTGGTCTTGGGCTTGGTGGAGATTCTCAGTCCAGTTTAATATCGTAGGGCCTGATAAGTTAAAAATAATAGGATAATGGGGTATTGAACCCGACGTGAATCGAACACGCAACCTTCTGATCTGGAGTCAGACGCGCTACCATTGCGCCACGGATCCTATGAGACAGTATCTGTTTCTATTTTATATATTTCATATTGGATAACCAATAGTGTGACTAAATTGGAACAAAGAAATGAGTTTCTCAAGTGAAGCAGTATTCTGATAAATTTTTGGGTTGGACTGCATTGTTCATTGGTGAATTCAAATCTAAGATATTATGACACTACAGGAAATATCAACGTTCGATATGTAAATGACTAACGTTTCGTGAATGATTTTCATAATTTCAGTTACGAGGTCATTGAATTATTGATACTTTTTCAAGATATGGGCCCTTCTTTTCAGTGTTTTGAAATGGCATTTTGTGGCTCCATTAGTTACTTAATGCCTGGTGTTTTTATCA
Source organism: Erodium moschatum (assembly GCA_036897745.1). Classification (NCBI taxonomy): domain Eukaryota; kingdom Viridiplantae; phylum Streptophyta; class Magnoliopsida; order Geraniales; family Geraniaceae; genus Erodium; species Erodium moschatum. Next base: position 8,931 of record JAYMSV010001577.1, on the reverse strand, counting down.
GACAGCTGAATAAAACCTTGTATTTATATTTACTTGTAATAGAACTGAGCCTGACACTGGAATGCATGCTATCTTCATAGTATCCAAATCAATTCTTGAAATAAGTAAACATGAATGAGTACATGACAGTGCTTTCTGTGTCCCAATGGAAGAGAGTTGAAGGGAATACAATAATTCAATAGATTAACACAATCAAGCTACAAAATTATATAGAGAGAAGTCCCTTTTGAGGCTGTTGTAGTAATGTTTCATTCAGTGTTCCTGAAACTGGCAGCGGTTAGCCACATCTTCTTCTGGATTATGAACACAATGTCGTCTCCATCTTGCTCAGTCGCCACTGCATCCCAGTGTAAGGCTTTCAAACTTCTCTTTATGAACTCCACCACCGGTCTTTTGTCCCTGATGATAACGAATCCTTTTGGCCTCAGGATGCGGTCCATCTCTATCAGCAAATCTTCTGCACTGCAGCCTTTCTTTCTTATGTCAGAGAAGATGTTCCAAGCATGGAGTAGATCGTATGTTCGTGGATATGTTGAGAAGGCTTCACACCTGTCAAAATTGTGCCCCAAAACACCATTACTAAAGTAAATGAAGAAACTACAGGAAATTTCATGCAAAGAGCACGGCATCTTCGAAATAGAAATCTGTGCAAGTATTGTAATAATACATACCAGCTATGCATGGTGCCTATCAGTCCCCTGTCATATATGATCTTGAGAGTGTTGGGTCCATCTTCAGGAACCACATTCATAACCCAAACATCTTTGCCTTTCAGTGAAGATGCAAATGAACCCAAGTTTGCCTTCATGTCCATCACGTTCCTTATGGTATCGGGCTTTATCTTTGGGCTCAAAAGATTCCAATAACCGTCAACCCTTTCTTGCCAAACATCCTGCACAAATCAATACTGTTATAGACTAGTGCATACACTATTGTATACAGACAGGTAGCTAACATCATAGTTATTCACGAATTCACCAAAGCAAGTTTGTCCAACTGGTCAAGCACATGAACTTGGGTCTTTGGGACCAGGGTTCAAGTCCCATCAATGGTACCCTCTCCCACCTTTATAATCTCTTTTTCCAAATCTTGTCGGGCCTCTCTCCACCAACTCTTGTTGGGCCTCTTTCTTAAGGTGGGAGGTCCTATGACAATATTAGAGCTCTTTTCGACTTTAAAGGATGTCATGATACATCAATCTTGAAAGTCTAGAATCAAAAGTTTGGTGCTTCTTGCTTTGACATAAACAAGTGAGCCCAAATCTTGGTACACATAGCTGATTAAAAAAAAGAGTTGTTCATGAATTCGTAGATGTGTTAGAGTGATAGATTACCATGTCCTTTTCGAACATTTCAGTAGAATGGCCAAAATCAGCTAGTCGAGGAGGCGGTGCAGTCAATCGAGAAGGCCAAGGAGCCAGTCCACTCCCTTTTGCTTTGTGTTGTTCTGAAGGGACAAATAACACATGGTTAGTGTATCTTCCACTCCAAATTATAGTTTCAAGAGCTAACCGCTGTCTGAGCAACAATAAGCTTATAACAGAATAATTTTCCCCAAATATACTTTATATTGCACAGATAAATATATCCTATCTTTCCATTTTCAACCAGGCATTGCCGTCAGTAAATCAATCAAAAAAATGTACATAAGATCTTGATGAACCTACTTTGACTTTGTATGTGTGTGAGAGAGAAAGGAGAGAGATCATGCAAAGAAACTAGAGAAACGGTACTCACGGTCAGAGTAAGGTGTGATACAAGCTTCCATAGGCACATGCCAAGTAGCATCTGGATCAGCACCTGATTTGCAGAGAGGAGGTTGAGTACCCGGAGCTCTTTTCTTGTAACAGTCATTTGTCAAAGGCTTGACCCATATTACAGTTTGGTTCTGTTTAGAAGCAATCTTCCAACACATTCGTTCCACAAGGGTACTCATTTCCTTCCAAATTCTCAGATCCTCCTCATCTTGTGCATAGGCTTCAGGAGATGAATAAGCAAAGTAGCCCCCTGGTCTCAGTAACCTATCAAGCTCAAGAAGAAGGATCCCATCTCTTTGGAGCCAATCAATCCTACATCGAGAACAATGTGCAAAATCAAAGGATCTACTTGGATAAGGAAGTCTTTGTGTTCCCAAAACACCAAGGTATGCAGGAATTCCTCTCTCCAAGGCAAATTGGATCTGGTTTTCATGGACATCATTGGGTGCTAGTGACATAGCAATGATATCAGAGGAAAGGAGATATCCTCCAAAACTTGCCACTCCACAGCCAACATCAAGAACCGTCCGAATCTTTCCACCGTTGTTCAAATTACTATCTGGAAACTTGAGCATCTGTCAACCAAACCATGTACAGGATCAATACGTTAACCATGAATAGTGGCATAGGTTTACAGAAATATGCTGGTAATGGACTGATCAGCTTACTTTTGCAAGTAAGGCAATGTACTTATCAGCTCCATAATGGAAATGAGTTCCACCTCCGGGAAAACCAATCTTTTCACCTTTGACAACCATCCACTTCTGGTCAGACTTCTCAGTTGCAAGATGGGTATGAGGTATATTTGCTTTCCACACCTCATCTCTGCTCTTTGGCCACTTTATCGGCACCTATAACCACCAAGAACATGGTAAACAATATTAAAATAGAAAAGTTACATTTTAAACTCCCTAATCAGGATTACCAACATGGACTTCATAGAGGCTTGAGGACAAACTCACCTTGTAGCCTGGTGGAGGAGGAATTAGGCAATTGTAGCGCTTTTCAGGAGCTGGGCAATGCCTCTCATAGTGTTCCATCAGATTCAGATCCAGCTTCAGTCTCGTCTGGTATATATAATTCCTATCCAAGCAAGGGATCAGCTCTGAATGGCGGTCATCACAAACCTTGAATATAATACCAAAGAGCCTCTATTAGTTCAATTTATACAAGAATGTAGCATGAAAGGATATTGGCATTAACTCATTAGAAACTACTTACAGGAATGCTCTTCAGAACAATATCATCTTCCCAATCTTCTTCAAATTGACTGGAAGATTTACCAGCACCTTGTTCCCCACCCCAATACGATGAACCAATTCTTCTTAAAGATTTAGTTCCATACTCCAAAGCAGTGGCACCACGATTTCTAGAGTAGTAAACAACACCACAAATGAGAGTAAAAACTATTACAGCAGTAATCAACCGGTTCTTCTGATGCCCCTCGCCTCTTCCCCTTGCCATAATTCCAGTAATAGAAAGAAGAAAAGCCTTCCTTCTACTTCGCCTTCAACCGATTTCCCAACACAAACTTCACATCTACAGCTGAATCCCTTGTAATGAGAAGCCTTGCATCCCTAACTGATCAAATTAGACAGTAAGTAACAGGTCCAATGACTAATCAAAATGTTACACAAACACACGAAACCCAAATTCAGATCACAAATGGCATACAATCCCAAATCATAAGTAGAGTTAGCAAGTGAATCAAGTAGTGGGTAACTAAGAAAAACTTCCAATGAGGACCTGAAGAAACATAAAAATCCACATCTCATAACAGTAATTGTAATGAAGAGAGGAGGGCATAACGGGAATAGAACAAAAGAAATGGCACCAAACATTCAAATCACCGACAGTTGCCAGCTCCTAAGGAGTGATAGTGATGCCGCAAATGCAAAGCTTGAAAGAGATTGATGCAACAAAACCCAGCTCACAAAATCAAATTTTCAAACGTGTCGGCAAGACTTTCCATTTGGGTACAAATCTTTGTCCTTCACCTTCATAGTGAATTGAATTGACATAGGCAACAAAAATACTACAGATTATACGAATCGAATCAAGCCGAAACCAAATTGGATCAGATCTGATTAGAAGAGAAGAAGAAGAGCAACTGATTCGCAACCCAATCTCAATCTCAATCTCAATCTCACGCACTATGTAATTCGACATAACAGGTTGAAGAATGGATACGATTACAGATTTACAGTTACACAATGTTCTGGTTCTTAGAACAAGGACGGTGTTACTAGATTTCACGTACGTACCTTAAACCGATTGGAGTAAGAAGAGGAACCCAATGACTGAGGAACACGGTACGAGGACGGTAACAGAGAGGTTTCGTGAGATTTGAGATCTATATAGGAAAATGGAGAGAGAAAGATTCCAATTTCCCCGAAGCAACTTGTGCCGACCAGTCTGAGTCACAACAACGAGTAGGACGAGTGAGAAAGTTTCAGATCCAAATGAAGCATACGGTGTCGTTTCACATTTGGGGCTTATTTATATATATATGAACAGTGTAGACTGTGCTTCCAAGGGAACGCGCTTCTGCAAAAGGTGCACCGACATCATAAGTTTTCGTGCATTTGATTCTCGGAGAATCCGAAATTGAGATTCTGAGGGGCGCGAGCGAATAGAATCTTCGAAAACTGGGGGCGATTTAGAATTTCGCAATTTTGGTTGGTTTGGATAAGCCGGCGAGCCCTAGATAGTGTGCGGAGATGAACAAGGTTTCAGGATCGAATAAGAGACGGCGAGAGGAAGAGGTCGAACTCGAAAGGGTTGATGATGAGGACTCTACTCCATCTCTTGGTATTTTCTAACCCAGCAATCGATTTTGTGAACAAAATTGGTTCTTTTTATAACCCGAGTTGTGTTTGCAGAGAAAGAACTTACATTTAGTGATACAATTGTGGCGCTTCGCATCATGCGAGCTCAATTTCCCCGCATTGATAAGGTTAGGTCTCAAATTTCAATATATATGCAATACTATGTGTTCATGTTATGCCAGCTCAATCTTGCAACTTACATTTCATTGAATGGCATGAATTGAGACTTCATTTTGCATTGGTTCATTGCTTTTTTTTTCAGGTTTCAATCGAGCCCTTTGTTTTACAGTCACAATTGTACAGCAGCGTGAAGGACAGAACTCAAGTGGACAGAGAATTAGAGGTGTGGTTCCATGGTCCTGTAAAATTTTGATGGTTTGGTCGAGCATAAATTGGCACCAATCATCTCCAGTTTTCAAGTTGCTGAAATGTATTTAGTTTTGATGGCATTGATGTTTTTTTTTCCTTCTTGCAGTCTTTGCGGAGGGAGAGAGTGTTGCGTGTTTTTAAACTAAATACTGGACAAGATGATCATGCTATTATGTTTTTGGATGACTATATAAGCCAGGTTTGCATTCAAATATATACTTGTTTCTCGTGGTTAAGAAGGTTGATTGTGTTACATGGAGATTCTGGTATAGTTAATGTCTACAATTTAAACAACAGATTTCTTGTCCATTAATAATTTTTATGCGTTTATCTGTGGGAGATTTTCTGGTTTTCATTGCTTTGTTTAGTGCCAATATGATCTATCAGTGTAATGTAATTGAGGATTTGATATGTACTGACAGCTTCTTGCTATGACGGATTCATAGATAGATCGTGTTGTGGGAAGGATGGAAGAAAAGAAGCAAGGTGATCTTGAAGTTTATAAGTGGTTTAAAACACATGTAATTGATTCCAAGCTGGATCCTAGCATTCAACATGAAGAATTGGTGAGTGATTTGGATATTATTGATTCCAACTCTGCGTATGAAATTTATACTTTTTTTAACCATTGGATGCATGCCTTAAATGGCAATATCTGAACATTTTAAATAGCCATAGAATCTTGTTTGATATACAGATCATCAATAAACATCTTTGTTCTTTGTATATTCATGAAGATCTATCTTTGTCTTTAAGGGTGATTAATTGTTCAGCACACTTAGTCTCAAGATTTTAGTCCCAACTGTCTGGAAACTGCGATATACCACGCATAGGTGTCGTGTTGTTAACTATTTCAATATTTTCCATTACTTGTGCAGTGTTCACTTCTATCACTTGGAGGGAAAGTGAAGGATGGACACATCTCCCTCTTGATTAATGCCGGCCTTCTTGTAAGTAAATTTTCCTTTCTTGTCAACCTCTGTGCTTTAGATTCTTTTGCAGTTGATTGTTCAAGTCCAAAAGTTACTGCATAGTTTATTTCTTTTGCTCTTGTTTGTGTGCACATATAAGTCAGCTTCAAACTTAATTTTGGGTTGGACTTACATCTCAGATCTGATACTCATAATTGACCATAAACCCTTTATTCTTTGTTGGTTTCTGTACCTGTAAGTGTAAAATAAATCTACAAATGCCTTTACATAATCAATTGTTCTTTTCTCAGTTCCTTTTACTTTTATTCTACTGTTAATGCACTGCTAAACTATTCTGCTTTTCTTGTCTCCTACCTCTTGTGATCCATGTTAATCGTGGAGATTATTTAATCTCAATCTTTCTAACACAACCATTTCTACATTACAGACCCGCCAACTCATCGATCCAAATATGTATTGGTTTGCAATTCCAAATATTGGCTCTGTTCTTAAAGGGCTCTCACAGGTATAATTTGCCTTATGTATATTACTATTCGAGATGCATCAGTTTATAAATGTACAAGTTTGGTTTATACAGGGAAGAAAGGAGCTCCTTTCTCTGCTAAACCGGAGGAGATACAAAGAGATGATGTTGGCACCTTTAGAGAAGAAGCGGCTCAGACTATCCCCACTTGATATAAGATTTCATCTCCGTGATCTGATTGGCTCAGGTCAACTCAGAACTGCCCCTACTCCAAGTGGTATAGTTATTCGAGTTTCAAAAGATTAAAACCTTGCTGCCATGGGATTCTGCTAACAATAAATGTGGAGAAACAGCTTTAAATAACGACAAAGTCCACTTGATTCCTTGTCTTAAGAAGGGTTGTATAACTTTCGTCATCTCTCCCCAATTTTGAGTCCGAGTATGTTCTTCTAGGACTAGAATGATTCATGTTTCAATCTGGTTCAAGACTGAGATAAAACCTCAGTATTTGGCTTCTTTTCAGTTGTAATTGTATATGAGTTCTAAACAAGTCATCTGTATCAACAGCTCTCTTCAATTCAATAGGTGTCCAGAACCACAGTACAAGATGTTTAGCTGTTGTGTCGTCATACTTTGTATCGGTTATATGTTCTCGTTTTGTCTTTCACTAGTGGTGAACTAGTCTTGTTAGCTTTGCAGGCATGGGGCTAGCAGATTCTTGGTACGAAGATGTGGTTTGTATATGCTTCCCCTCAAATTTTAGACTGTCATCACATCGGTAGCAATCATATACTAGCAAGTGTAAAAGCTAGAAAATGGCCTATTACATAGCCTCCTACCGAATAAGAGTGCCTTGAACGTAAGTGAAAGAGGAGAGTGGAAACATAGTTTTATCAGGCGAACCGCCTCTGAACCGGATGATTGTGGTGGACGAACGGTGCGCCAATCCCAAACAATTCACGTGCATCTCAGGCAAGTCGAAGGATAATTCTCGAGCCTGGCCAAAGGTCGGGTGACGTACTCGAAGTTTGAAAAAAAAAACATATATATTCACATATTTTTCAGTCTTACAAATTTGATGCTCTCTAAATTTCTTTCGCCATCAGTGAATTCAAACCACCGTAAAAAAAATCATAAAAGCGATGAGTATGTCAAATTACGGATTGAAATCATGTATATATGAGTACGTGGATGTAATCTATAATAGCAGAGCACCCGCCAGCGTGGCAGCCCTCTTCTCCCACTATTTCTCTTTTCTGTGTTCTCAGCTCTCAACCCCTTTCATCTTCTACCTTTCAATGGTTATAATTTCTTTTTCCGTTTCTCTTCTCCTCTCTCTTCTCTTCGTCTTCTCCTCCTCCTCTTTAATGTTTCTTAGAATTCAGATTATTTTTCATGTGCTCTCCTTCATTCCCTCTTTCCTAACATTTTGATAATAGATAGATTTCAATAGTATTATTTATTAATATAATTATAAGCCCTCGAATCATCGGACATGTTTGTGGAAATGTGGGTGGTCACGACGGAAGGGAACTTCCTACTCACAAGCATCTACAACCCCAGACTTATGGTCCCTAAAATTTAGAAGCCTAATACCCAAATCCTACACAATAATCACTAAATTGAAAATCCTAACTTTAAACCCTCCAACGAACAACTTTAACAACCAAGGAGGCTCATCTCCAGATTTCTTCTACCAGCATCAGGGTAGGTTGAATTGTCCACCTTTACTAATGCGTTATCCAGATTTTAATTCACAACGAAATTAAAATCCACCCATCGTCATATCTATCGCAAAACCTTCTCCCTCTTCATATTTATTAATTTTTTTAACGATACATTTTATTATAAAATAAAAATAAAAAAGAGCTATATATTTTGCATTAGTATTATTTTAATTATTAAATGTGATTATATAAAAAAGTAAACATAGTTTTTCAATTACCAAATTGATTTTAAAAGAACAAAAAAGGAAAAGAAAGGGATATTTTTTAATTATTTTTTTTGTTTTTTTAATAATTAAATTTGATTTTTTTATAAAAATAAAGGAAAAAAGAGTTGCTGGCTTTTTTTTTCAAATCATGCTCCACACCTCGGCCTCTTAATGGGTGGAACCAGTTCTCGAACTGATTCTGGATTCAGAATAAAATGGAAGTCATTTTAAATATGAAATCTAGATGTCACATTTTATAATAAGTAACAGTTTGTTATTTTTTATGCGATGTTAATATTTTAATGTTATTTTATATCATTCTAACATCATTTGTTATTTTTAGAAAATATTGATTGATTCCCCTCTAACTGGAAAAGCTAGTTCCGTTACTACATCCATGCAGTTGAATAACGGATCGAACGGATAAGTAGACGGAACGAATTACCGAATGTTTTTAAACACCTTAAATTAATAGATAATCTAATTAAGGTGAGAGAAATCCAAAATATATTTTTGACCAAACAAAAGCCAATGCAATGCGAATGCTCCGGTTCCTTTTTAAATACATCTAAGAGCACGTACAACGGGGGGAGCAGAGTTTGGGGAGCAGGGTGCAGGATACTCGTGATGACTGGGATATTCTGAGGTGT
>JAYMSV010001576.1:0-12543 GCA_036897745.1 Erodium moschatum | reverse complement strand
GGCGAGTACTAATTTGATGCTTAAAGTTTCGCCAGTGTACTCATCTGTCACAAACTTTCGCCAAAATACTCGGATGAAAATGAAGTTTCGTTTGGATATCCGGATGAAATTTACCCTAAATAAAAAGTAGAAGATATAATGGTGTTGGACAAAACCAAATGATGAAACCAATAATCAGAATCAGCCCACTCAGCCTGAACCCAATGTGGCCATTCTATCATCTACACGTGGCCTAATGTTGAAATGCAAGACCCAATTTGCAAAGCCCAAGTAGTCGGGTCAAAAACACCCCGGCCCGATTAACGCTTATGCCCTAATCGTCTTTCAGCCCAAACTCACCCTTGGCAGTTTAGTGAAGGCAGTTCTTCACTCTCCTCTCTCTGTCTCTGAAGCTCAAGCTACAACCATAAACATGGAGAAGAAGAGGAAAAGCATGGGAGTGAAGAAGCACAAGACAAGTGACGCCAACAAAAAGCAAAAGCAGAGCAAATCTAAATCCCTGACCAATAAGAGTGGCGACAGAAGAAAGAGGACGGGTCCTCGCCTGCCCAATCTGCTGCGGAAAGAGATCGAACGCTTGAACCCTCGCGAGCCATCCTCCATCAGCGACGATGAAGAGATCGATTCCGACGAGGGTAACGACGTCTACGAGTACGAGGAAGAGGTTCCCGAGGAGGAGTCCGGCAAGAATCGCCGCTACGACCGGGTCGAGAACTTCGAGTACAAGCTGCCCGAAGAATTCAAGGTGTCTGATCATATCTTGTTTCACTCTATTTTCCATGAATGTCAGCTTTTTTTGGTCTGATACATTTTCATTAGATTTTGGTTTGATGATTAATAAATCCAAACAAAACATTCCTTTGAGGCGTCGTTACTGTTAGAAGTACATCAAATCAACTCAGCATTTTGGAGAATCTCCAAGTTTGTATCAAATAAATCAGTAGCAAAAATAATTTAACATAATAGTAGGGTGCTAGTGCTATCACTTGTTGAGTTAATTTCGAAAATGAATCTGTAAATGTAGGATGAGAATGTGCCATCTGATGATGACGAGGATGACGGTAAGGAAGATGATGATGAGACTGCTGAGGAAGACGATGGAAGGCACATCAGGATGCTGCAAGGAGTTACTGGAATGCCTAGTGAAGTTTTTCAAGGTTAGATGGTTATGGAGAGCTTTCTTCATGTAGCCAAATTTGACACGAGTGATGCGCTAAATTTCAAGGGTTTTGTGTTGGCCTGTACTAATGCTTTGCGTAGATTTCGATTCACGGGGACTTGAAATGTTTTCCCATACTATTGTTGTTGCACACCTTTTTTTTTAGTCTATGCATCAAGTAGATAAGGGGATCGGAAATTATACCCTTAGTTTATTTGAAAGATCAACGGTTGCAATTCTAGTTCTAATTAATATGATTTAGTATTGGAAAGTCTGATAATTCATTGCCGGAAACTGTGTCCTAGTTCAGCTTATAAGAGTTATTGTTGTCTGTCTGCATTGGAAGTTGTTAATAGTTAACTTAACTATAAAGCCTATCATTGTCAGGGAAAAAGAAGAAAAGTAATTTAGTTGTATCTGAGGCATATCCAGAGTCTGAGTACAATCCCACTCGTGATGTTTTGGATGGTCAAGGACAAATTAGCCTTGAAGACCTTTTGGACCCTCTTCATGGGAAAGCTGGTTATCGCAAGCTTAGCAAGAGGATGCATCAAATGGAAAGCAAATCCCCTGCTCTTCATGCGCCTCTTCCAAAAGCTGATCAAGACAGGGCCGGGAGGAAGGCAGCATATGGGCTATCAAAGAAAGAAGTCACTAAGTGGGAACCTTTAGTTAAGAAGAATAGGGAGGCATCGACACTATATTTTGATGAAGATGTAGACTTAGGGTTTTCTACTGTTGGAGCAATAGCTGCTGAATTTGAACCTAGAACTGAGTTTGAGAAGAAGATTGCTTCTTTGGTCTATGATGAAAAAGTTACGGATGCTTACAGAAAAGATGGTTCCAGGCTTCTTGAAATGAACAAGGTATGCATGGATATCCCTGTCTTTGTTCGCTACTGCATTATACATAGTTTATGATACTTGGGTATTTCTTGTTCTCAATGTTGCATTTCAGATATCTGTTGAAGATGAGAAAGACCGCCATAATCGCCTTGCTAAGATGCGTAGTCTTCTATTCCGGCATGAAATGAAGTCAAAACATATTAAGAAGATAAAGTCCAAAACATATCATCGCCTCTTGAAGAAAGATAAAGCGAAGGCTGCATATGCAGAGATGGAAATGGACCCAGAAGCGGCGAAAGAACAGGCAATGAAGCAAGAATTCAAGCGGGCAGAGGTAATTGCTTGCTCATATAGGCTAATTGATGTCCTGTACTCCAAAGAATATTTCTATACCACAGAAAAGCTGAAATTGATTTTTTTTTACATTACCTGTTCAATTTGTTCTAGGAACGCATGACTCTGAAGCACAAAAACAGCAATAAGTGGGCAAAGCGCATTTTACAGCGTGGTTTAAGTGCCCAAGACGAAGGTACTCGAGCTGCCATATCGGAGCAGCTCCACCAGCATGCACTTTTGACCAGGAAAATGAACTCTATGAAGGATGGTAGCAGCAGCAGTGACAGCAGTGATGACAGTAGTGATGAAGATGATAACTTAAGTGGTTCAGATCAAGATAGGCCATCCAGACTACTAGCTAAGGCAAAGGAGAAGACGCTTAAGGTGCTGGAAGAAGGTGATGAAGTGCCTGACTCAGGAGTGCTTTCTTTACCTTTCATGGTAAACCTCTAATTCTTGCTTGAATGTACACTAAATTCACCTGCAAATTTTCTGTGACAGGGAAGCTTCATAAATTTAAACTATTGCTTCTATTACGTGCTGTGTTGGTAACCACTTTATCTGCTTTGACACAGGTTCGTGGGATGAAAAAAAGAAAGGACGCTGCTAAAGAAGAAGCCAAGCTTGCTGTTGAGGAGTATGAGGCATCAATGAAGCAGTTTGAGGATACAAGTGGGGATGAAAAGTTGCAGCTTGGCAGTTCAGGCGGTAGACGAGTCTTTGGTGCAGTAGCTAACAAACAACATCCAGAAAATAACAAGGTTAAATCTAATAATAAAAACAATACCAATAGATATTATGATAGTGACGATGAGGACTTGGGACCCGAGGAAAATAACGATGATGGAAACTACCCAAGCAACGATATACAAAAGGATGTCCACGTTGATTTTAATTTATTCAATGAAGATAATGAAACCCGTCATGGTTCTGTCCTAAAGGTTACTAGATTTCTGCTTTACTTTTTGGCTTCTAATTAGTGTCATTATTGTTCTGCTTTGCAACCTTTAAATATTTTATGTTTTGTGGTATACAGAGTTTTGATGAGACCATCAGAGATCCTGGTCCAAAGACAACATATGATGTGGCTATCTTTGCGTCAAACAAATCACAGAAGGTAATTTTACCTAAATATTATCTGAAAAATCTAGTCATTTTTACTGTATTGACCGATGTGTTTATAATAAACAGAATAAGACTGGAAATGAGTCAGGCATCAAAACAGCGAAGAATATCAAGAAAGCGGCTCCTGTTTTGAGTAATCAAGCTTCAGAGGTATGACAGTCTTATACTAAATCGGCATTACTTCTTATGAGGATTAGTTATACCTTCATTACTGAGTTGCGTTTCTGTTCTTTGAATGTTGTGAAGGAATTGGATGATGATAGCGATGCCGATAGCGAAGGGCAGATGGTGGATGGAATGTTGTCTTCTGGTCCACAGCCATCATACAAACTTCCTTCTCAAGCAGAACTTATTTCTCAAGCCTTTGCAGGGGATGACGTGGAGGAAGATTTTGAAAAATATAAACGTGAGGTATTGAATGAGGAAAATCCCGAACCAGAAAAGCCTGTTTTGCTCCCTGGTTGGGGACAATGGACCAAGACACAGAAAAGGAAAGGCGTGCCTTCTTGGATGCTGCAAGAGCATGAAAATGCCAATAAGAAAAGGGAAGAAGCTCTTAAAAAGAGGAAAGATGCCCATCTTAAACATGTTATTATCTCCGAGAGGGTGGATAAAAAGGTCAGTGGTTTTCTTAACTGTGTTGAAATTCACCAATTCAAATAGCCTTCTGGCATTTTCAAGTTTTAGTATTTTGGTACTATACTTCATTACGTGCAAAGAGTGAACTTTGTCATATTTTGGGTTTCTCAGGCTGAAAAGCTGCATACAAAAACATTGCCTTTCCCATTTGAGTCCAAGGAAGTTTTTGAGCAGAGCATTCGAATGCCCATTGGACCTGAATTCAACCCCGCAACTGCAGTTGGAGCTCTTAATCGCCCCGAAGTAAGTGCCTTTTCGATTTCAGAGAGAAACTGGTTTTGCTTTAACTGTACCGAGACTTGATTTCCTCTGTTGTTCCAAACTCAGACAGATAGGTTATCTCCTTGTTTCTTACGTCGGGCTCTTTGTATAGGTTGTGAAGAGGTCTGGCGTCATTATAAAACCAATCAAATTTGCAGAGGTGAATCCTCATGAAAAAGGAGGAGATAGCAAACAGAACGGGCAGAAGCATAAGGGAAACAAGTCCCAGAGTAGCAAAACCATGAAGAACAAGAATAGGAAACAGTCCACCTAAAATTGATACATGCATGCATATTCCCTCCAATTTTGGTTATCTTTTTGGTTCTCCGAGTTTTGATTCTTTTGTATTTGAGACATGTGAAAACTGTATCGGAACAAGTTTTATATTTTAGTTAAATTTCATTGTACTTGTAAATTGTAATACATATACAAGGTTTTAGCTTTCAGGATTTAAAAGAAATGAAAATTTTCTTCCATTGCAAAACGACCTGTCGTCTTAAAAAGTTAAAAAGACAGAAGACTTGAAATGACGAGTATGCCCAAACTCCGATATTAAATTTACGAACTCTACCCCCTGAAACCTACGGAGGTTTTGGGTACTGAAATGGTGTCGTCGGGTTCTGCATTTCTGCAAGCAAATTGATCGAGGAGGAGAAGAATGTTGCACGAGCTGTTGCTCTCTCTTCTGGGATACACAGGAGATCTCATAGTAGACAACAGAGAGCACCAGAAGTCTCTCGGCGTTCACTTATCTCCCGACGCTCCCATCTCCGACGAGCGCTGCTTCAAGCTCGCTCCCGATATCTCCTTCATCGACCCCAGCGACAGGTTCTGTTCTGTAACCCATCAAAAATGGCAATCTCCTTTCATTTCTTTCTGTTTTTTAATTGTTATGCTTCCTTTTGCAGGGATCTGATTGAGAGGATCATCACCCTAGGGTTCTATTACAGGGAGCTCGATCGCTTCGCGTCCAAGTCTCGGAACTTGAGCTGGATTCGGTCCGCGAATGTGTCTCCTCTGGCGAGGGTTTCTGAATTGTCGAAAGGGAAGACGGAGAAGCCGAGCGTGTACCGCAGAGCCATTGCTAACGGAATTGTGGAGATACTGTCTGTGTACAGGTCCGCTGTTCTCCATATCGAGCAGACATTGTTGTCCGAACCCAAGCCTATCTTGGGAACTGTCACTCAAGGACTCAACAAGGTTGCTTCTGAAACAAATTCCATTTTCTTTACCTTGTTCTTTGTCATTTAGAAATGTGCTTTGGTGATTTTGTTGGTTGATTATGGTTCCCAATGCTTTAATTTCTTTTTTTCTTTCAGTTTTTCGTTATTTTACCACCTCTGTATGAGCTTGTTCTGGAGATCGAGCGTGACGATATTCGAGGAGGGCAACTTCTTAATCTCTTACATGAGAGATGCCACTGTGGAGTGCCTGAATTGCAGACCTGTATCCAGAGGTATGCACTTCTGGTTTGGATGATGGCAAGTCTCTTTGCTTTTTCATTTTCAAGTGAATTGAACTGAAAGCTTATTGTTTTTTTTCCCTGTAGACTTCTTTGGCATGGTCATCAAGTATTGTATAACCAACTTGCTTCGTGGATGGTTTATGGGATTCTTCAAGACCAGCACGGAGAATTCTTTATTGGGAGGTAATGACTAGTCATATAGCCGATAGAAGTATTAGTTCTTACATGATTTCTTTCTTGTCTGATTATCTTACTTTTCAGGCAGGATGATAGTGGTGTAGTTGATACTTCATCACAATCAGATGTAATTGAAAAGTTAGCAGGCTTGTCGACTGCTGATACGTCTTTGACAGATTGGCACTTGGGATTTCATATTTCTTTGGTATCCTCAAACTACTTACTGAAACTCTGTTGTTCTCTGTTAACATTCGTGACGCTTTTTAGAATAAAAACAACACTGATGCTTTTGGTCACCAAAGATGTTGGATAGACACTTGAGTTTACTTTCAAGTAGTCTGCTTACCATGACATCAATCCTTAGTGCCCTTAGAGGAGCTCCAATCCCTTTTCCATCATTTAGGTTTCATTTAGATCAAACAGATTTTTTCAAATGCACAAATGTCTGTGTGTCTAATGTGCTTGTCAAAGTGTCTTTATTTTGAGGAATTGGTTTCTAGAACTTCATTGCCATGACGTTTATTCATACTTCCCTTGTTATTTTTCAGGATATGCTGCCCAAGTACATTCATATGCGTGTTGCTGATTCAGTTCTTTTTGCCGGTAAAGCCATCAGGGTTCTTCGGAATCCAAGCCCTTCTTTTAGGTTTCATAATGATGAATATCATAAGCAGCTACCAAGAGCCCCCCAGAGAGTTACGGGATATGCAGGGCGATTTCCTGTCTCGAAGGAGACTTTCGTCGATACAAAACTGATGGGGGAAGAGTTACTTCCTCAATCTGAAGCTGACAAAATTGAAGCTATGCTACAAGATCTAAAGGTTCTTTAAGCAATTCGGTTCTTCTTTCTTCAATTCTTTAAACCGGCAAAGTAGTTTTTATAATACTTGAACTTTAGTTTTAAGGATAACTAGTCTGGACACAATTTGTAGGAATCATCCGAGTTTCACAAAAGATCATTTGAATATGCTGTTGATTCTATTCGGGCAATAGCAGCGAGTCATCTCTGGCAGGTACTCAATGTGACAAGTTCATTCATTTGTTTTGTGTAAGCATTTACTGATTCACCCATTTCTGCAGCTTGTAGTAGTACGAGCTGACTTGAATGGCCATCTGAAGGCCCTAAAAGATTATTTTCTTTTAGCAAAAGGAGATTTCTTCCAGGTAAAATATGGTCATTATCTTACTTCTAAAGGTTACTCATTATGAATACAGAATACATGAGTAAGGTAAAATAAGGTCACTATCTTACTTCTAAAAGTTACTCGTCATGAATACTGAATATGAGTAAGTTATTGAGGGAGGTTGTTCCGCATCGTGAAACCCTTTTGCTATTTACACATGTATGTGTGTATATATATATTTATTGGTAAGTGATAAATTTTGATGGTTTACGAAGCGTTGCTTATCTGAATGTGACTTGCATATTGATTTTGTTCCATTAGTTTTATCAACCTTGGAAGAAAAATGACATCCTAACAGAAATTATTCTTGCTTTTACAATAATCTATTTAACAATGTTTGTGCGGCTTAGTGCAAACTCAGTTAGGGACAAATAAGTAAGATTTCTGTTACCTAACAATATATGTGATCAAACTTCTCAAACAACTGCGGTGTTTACTCTTAGGCTTTTTCTATATAGTGGTAGATTTAGATTAGTTTCCAATAAATTAGGGGCTTATTGTCCAAGTAAACTTAGGAGCTTGTCTATTTTTTTCGATTTCAACGAGTAGCATACATGCCAGCCGTTCTTCACATCCCTAATTCATCTCTTTTAAACTTTTTCTAGGCTGGGTCCTTTTCATATAACTGTATTGGTTTGTTATTACTTCACTCTTGCACATTTACTTCATAACATATGAGCTTGTATGCCAGCTTTTCCTTGAGGAGAGTCGCCAATTGATGCGTCTACCACCACGTCAATCAACTGCTGAAGCTGATCTTATGGTCCCATTTCAATTGGTAAGTGAAATATGACTATTTCCTAATGGAAATGAGCTAAGTGAAACTATATGTTGTTCCATATTTGCTCATTGTAATGTGAACAAATTATTTTTTGTTACTCCAATGCAGGCTGCAATTAAGACTATCGGAGACGAAGACAAATACTTTTCAAGAGTTTCCTTGCGGTTAGAGCCTGACTTGATTATTTTCTATTTGCTATTGAAATTAAAGTTCAACCATATCTATTTTATGATCTTTTAGCCAGCAAAGTGTAACAGTGTGTACTAACCTATGTTTCTTCTAGGATGCCTTCAGCTGGAATTACAGTTAAATCTGGCCAAGTAGCAGTACCAAAGACAAAAGCTTACAGTGATGGAAGCTCAGGTGCCCAACCCTTAAGTGTTTCTTCTGAGACATCCTTTGAAGGATGGGATGGTATTACTCTTGAATATTCTGTTGATTGGCCCTTGCAGTTGTTTTTTACCCAAGAAGTGCTCTCTAAGTAAGATTTCTATTACGAGAGAAAAAACTCACCCAAACATATATATGCAGAAGTGGTTGACCATTTGATCTTCAAACCAGGTACCGCAGGGTCTTCCAATATTTGTTGCGCCTCAAGCGAACACAAATGGAATTGGAGAAGTCATGGGCCTCTGTCATGCATCAAGATCACACAGATTTTGCCAAACGTCGTAATGACCATATAAGTTGCTCAGTATCACAGCAGAGACGCCAGCGCTATAGACCTATGTGGCGTGTTAGAGAGCATATGGTCTTTCTGATTAGAAACCTTCAGTTTTATATCCAGGTGATTGATATTACAGAGATTTCACTTATATTTCATGTTAGTTTTTTTTTCCTGTTGAATTGTAAACCATCTTTACACAGTGTATTGTTCATGTGTTTAATTAATTTTTTAAAAAAATCCATAAATAGGCTAGGAATGCTGTAGTTATTTTCTCCTGTATAGCGCATTTTTTATTGTTACATGGTGCAGAGAGAGTATGTTAATCAATAAGCCATATCATAGCAAAGCTCAACTGGTTGGATATTTTTGGTATATAGGTGTCCCATAGCCTTAGGATCTATTTCAATGTGTCTAGTGTTCTGTCTAAGTGCTTGATTAGTAACACGTCTCTCCTTTAACAATGCCACGTCGTAATGGTTTATCATGGGAGCACAATGTTGCTAACTATGGCGTGTCTCTGCTTGATGTATCCTGGTTTGAAGAGTACATGTGGCTATTAAAGAAAAGTAAAGCTTCATTCAAATTCTCCAGTTCCTCAGTGAAACGAAAATTTTGCTGACTGAGATGTCTAAAATATTTGGCAATATCGCATCTTTATGGTTGACAGGCCCATAACCCATATATGCACATGGCTTGGAAGAACAATCCATTGCAACTTTTAGTAGTTTGCAAAGCATAGTTTGGTTTCACTATTACCGAAATTAGAGGATCACCTTAGTAAAGGATATTGATAGCAAGACAGCATTGTTGATAGGTCTCTCAAAAGGAGTTACCCGATTAAAAAAACACAAAGGAAAGATTCAATTTCCTTGATAATTTGAAGAATGGCCTTCGAAAGTTATTGAGAATTAGCTATTTTATTTTTGTTGTAAGCAAAATGTTTCAAAATGCCTTGGTATTTTATATATGCTGTGGAATTTTTCTACACTATTTTTTATCAGGGTACGAGTACATGATGGTCAACATTATCATTTTCTGTTTCAGGTAGATGTGATAGAATCTCAATGGAATGTTTTGCAATCTCACATTCAAGATTCTCAAGACTTTACAGAACTGGTGGCCTTCCATCAAGAGTAAGTAAAAAAAGTAGATTGCGAGCCACAGCTCACTTTTTTCCTGGGTAGAGTTTGACGTGTATTTTTCTTCACCATTCTTTTTTAAGATCATAAATGGGGGGTACTTGTAGCATAAGCCTTACATGGCTGTACATTCTTACCCACAGGTATTTATCGGCTCTGATATCACAGTCATTTTTAGACATTGGTTCAGTATCAAGGATACTGGATGGCATAATGAAGCTGTGTCTGCAGTTCTGCTGGAACATTGAGAACCAAGAGAGCAGTTCGAATACATCTGAATTGGAACGTATAACGGAGGTACAGATAGCTAACGTTCTTATCTCTTATAGCTTATAAAGTTACATTTTTGTATGGACTGGCATTCTGAAAGACTGGTATTGGGTGTTAGTATACTACACAGCAGACCTGGGTTGTGAGTTGTGACAGACTACCATCTCAATAAGTTTTGCATTTTCAAAATCTGTTTCTGCATATACATCCATGTTAATATACTTACCTGATTGGCTCATTTTTTTTATCCTAATAGAATGATTGTCTTTGCAACCATAGTGAAAAGTAAGATAATTTTCTAGTGTTTGAATTTCACATGACTTGTGTCCTCATATTATCAGCTTAGGTTAATAATTTGATATGTGCTATTAAAGCATTGAGTTTTACTTCCAAAGTTCACTTATGCACATTTATTTAACCTTCTTAAGTTGGACTGGTTTCCTCTTCACCTTTTTTCTTCAGGAATTTAACAAGAAATCGAACTCCTTGTACACGATATTGCGGAGCAGCAGGCTTGCAGGGAGTCAGCGGGCCCCATTCCTAAGGCGTTTTCTTTTGCGCTTGAACTATAATTCATTCTTTGAGGTAAATCCATAGGAGATATACTCCCTCTTAACTTCTCCCCTTGTAGTCTCTAGCTAGGTTAGCTAAATGGGTTTGTTCCTAAACAGGCAACCGCTAGAGGAGTGCTGAATGTTGTTAGGCCCCGCCCTGCACTGTTGAATCAACAATAGTGTCAAGATGGAAGGCAGCCGGTACTAGCCTGTGACTTTTGGATGGTAAGTGTTGGTAGTTAGGTTTGAGGATGATGCAAAGATGTATGATCTTCCATTCACTGTCCTGCTAATTAGAGGCTGCTCTACTTGTCAGTAATCTCTTCTGAAAGTCAGTTTGTTGACCATGTGGTGAAGTTGTGACTTAGCTAAAACTAAACTATTGGGTCAAATCTTTCTTATCAGTTACAGTTAGGTAGCTGTTATGTTTGGTGGCAAGGTACTACCAGTGTGTTTTTGTGGCTCTGACTGAGTTTGAATATATAATTGTTCTTTGGGTGTCTACATGTGAATCTTGCTTAGTTGTTCTTTGAATTTATGATCCTAATAGACTTGCCTCATAGGACAGTCCAGATGAACATGAGTCCTATGAAGACAGTTCTCAAGACCTAGACAAGTTAATAATTCACATCCTTGGAGTGGGCCGTGGACTGGTTGTCAAGCCCACTACATAAACGCCCTCCTTGCTTAGTTTTGGGTCGTGGGCTCTGTTTGTCTACAGTGAGGCCTGTTTGGTTTAGCTAATCAATCAAGATAAAATCGAGGGGCAATCCTAAACTCATACCTATCAATGACCTTTCCTCTAAAAAAAAAACTCACCGGTCGTCACAATACGTATCGGGAACTATTTGAAAGCACCACATATTTATGGTTTAGTGACAAAAACCACCGGAAAATGAAGGTGGAGACGTGTGTTCTTGAGAAACCATCACCAATAAACGAAATTGTTAAATATGCGGTACTTGGTACTTTGATATAATTCTTAGTGTGTATATGATAACGAATCGGATGAATGAGTGTGATCGTTGGTTTTCTCTAAAATCGATGATATAGTGGGTAATGATGTTGTTGAGCTGCTGATCAAGCTGGAGTTCATTGTTGTCTGTCTCTGTTGGTTTTAAACAATCAAGGATGTGGCGTACATGAGTTTCTTCCCAATCCTCAATCCTCACTTGATTGGTTTCCTTATTTTATACACTGCACTGATCTGAATGTTACCTTCAATTCAAGATTTTAAAAAATGCTTCACTTTATTTCAACATTTTGTCAAAGTAAATTTTAATCACAAGTGTTTTGTAATGTTTACATGGTGAATACAATTACCGATATAATTAGGTCCCAAAACTAATTAACATCGCTCAGTCCCATTTCTCCAAACGTCCAATAGAACATAAAAGTGAAAAGAAAAAAACTATTTTGTTGACCGGGACATTGTTTATATTTTCATATCTACCAAACCCCGTAAGGTGAAATCTCCATAATAACCCTGAAAATTGGACCGAAGGCTGCGAAAAAGTTGAAAGTTTAGTGCGAAATGTTAGGTGGTAGCGGTCGCTGAAGAAGGGCAGAATGGTTAACAAAACAAATATGAGACCCAACACCCAACAGCTTTAAATCAGCAAACAAGGCGAACCAGAACACCAACCATCACAATTCACCCTCACAACAGAGCTTATCTTCGTCTTCATCCTCCCAACAATCTCCACCAGAAATGGATCCCAACGTCCAAACCCTAGACTCCACTGAAGAGGAGCAGAACCCACTTGCCATTCTCGCTCCTTCTTCCTCTGATGCTCCTTTCGCCACTGTTTCTCTCTCCCAGTCTCTCGGTTCCGTCCTCCCTAGCTGCTTCACCGCCCAATCCAAGGTCTCTTCTCTGTTTACGGCTCCGCCGAGCAAGAGGAAGGTCAGGATCTCATCCCAAGGCCCCCCTCCCACACA
>JAYMSV010001575.1:0-12544 GCA_036897745.1 Erodium moschatum | reverse complement strand
TGAATTGAGACACTTTTCTCTCAAGGGTGGTGAATTGAATAATGCTAAAAGTGCACCTTTAACTTTGCGGAAGGGTAAGGGCATGAACATAGCTCCTATATATTGTGAAATATGAAACATGACCTCTCTCAATAGTCAATATGCCAACTTGATATTGCAACCTAGAAGACTACCAACATAGATTGCATGCACATTGGTGGATTGAGTTGGAGTGATACTATTACTACACAAGGTTCTTAGGCTAGATTCCATGTAAAATGTCTGTAATGAGTTGCCCCAATGTCCTATTGATCAGAAAATCACAGGTTTCGTGCTATCTGTCCCGTTATCCTCATGGTGAAAAGTATCCTTTTCGATCGCATTTCGTGCTGAAAGTCTTGCTAGCAATTCTTGGTAATCAATGGCGGGGACCATAACGGTCAACTATCTTACTAACCTCTCATTCTCCAGTTTATAAACTACATAAAAAGCTAGTGTGCCAGAGAAAGACCCAATCTTACTTTTACAGAAGCTCCTTATAAGTACACCGGTAAGTCTATCCAAACACCCCTCTAACACATGAATCAAATTTACCCTAGGTATGGTGAACACAAATAAGCCGAAGAGGTGATGGAAAATTAACCATGGAGATATTTTCAGAGAAGGTAGCAAAGTTCATGGCATTTACTGTAAAGAGATACAATTATAGATTGAGATAATGAATTCAGAATGCTTACAAACATCTTCAGGCTCAGGCCAATGGAAGTTCAGCTCAAGAACATCCTTAACTGATTTTAAAACATAGTAGAGTCTCTTCATAAGGTCAGTGTCTGCATTTCATGTGACAAGGTGGCCACTCAATGGGAAGAACTCATCAAATGTATGTATGGTGTTGATTATGCTTCATCCTTTAGAAATACAGCAGGATCAATTCCTCTCAACCTGCCTAACCTTGCTTCTGTATCCTTCTCTTTCCTCTAGCATTTTCAGGATTAGTTTCCTTGTCACCAGGAGCAGGGGATCTTTCAACTCTAATTCCTTCTCTTGTTCTTATTGTTTTTTTTATAAGCTCAAAATTTTATTAATAAGACTTATTTTAAGAGAGGAATCGGAATATCCTGATTCAAGAAGAATTAGGTCAAAAAGTCAACAATTACAAAGAAGCTTTCGTACAGAGCTAAAGGGCCAAACCCAAAAAAACAGGAGGACTATAAGTCCAAAGCAGACATGAGTACGAACGAAACAAATTCAACCATCTAAGTGGCAACACAGTACCACATCGTAAATTTTACTTAGACATCAACAAAAATGAACAACAACAAAAAAACAACAAAAATTAACAAGGTCGAGCTTGAAACGTGCTCCACCAAAATCGACATTCAGTTGCAGATGGAAATGGACGTTTGAGCGGTCGTTGAAGTTCGCTAACATTAGTGCGAAATTTAGGAGTGCACCATCATGTCGTTCTGGTGGGGGTGTTGCTTCTGGTATTTCAGAATCATCCTCGACTTCACGTCAATGAAATCATCAACGTCATCTTAAGATTCTCGTTCTTCCTCCACGATTATGTTGTGGAGAATGATACAACAATTCACGATGACACTCGAGTCTTTCTGGTGCCAGATACGAGCTGGCCTTATGATGATGTGTCATCGGGCTAGAAGAACTCCGAACGCTCGCTTCACATCCTCTCTCACACCTTCTTGACTTTGGACGAACATCTTGTCCTTAGCCAATAGTGGCCTCGGTATGGTCTTCACAAACCTAGACCACATGGGATAAATTCTGTCAACCAAAAAATAAGATTGGTTGCAAATCGTACTGTTGACTTCGTACTACACGCAGGTGTCTTTGCCTCTCATCACTTCGGTGAACAAATATGAATCATCAGTACATCTATGTCATGGTTCGACCTAGCGTTCCAAAGAAGACAGGTCAAACACAAAAATTGCGTGATGCCACTACTTCAAGCATGATAGTTGGCCGATCGTGATCACCTCCAGTGAATTGTCCATTCCATTTTATCAAACATTTTTTTTCCACTTTTAGTACATGCAATCATGACTCATGATCATGCCAAGCAAATCGCGCCTTTCACCCTAAACAACTAACCTCGCTATGTTGGCTGCATTCGGTCTCCTCATATACTCTTGACTGAATTGGTTGTTGACAACACGAAAAAATCTCTTCACGTATTGCAGGATGGTCGATGCACTCATCCGCGTCGATTCGTCGAGAGAATCTGCTGAATATCTGTATGCCAACATCCGCATTGCGACACTGCATTTTTTTTACAGACCGAAACCCAACACCACACAACAATCCTACCTTTGTTGAAAATAATCATCCTAATACATCGTTGCCTCCATCACGCGCCTGAAAAGTAAACTCCTCATCCGGAACCGACGTCGAAACATGCCTTCGATGTAGATGGGACGTTCAACAAATTAATCTCGCATGAGTCATTCACCGCCTTCTTCGCGCCTTCTGTTGATAACCATACGTCGGTCTTCCCATATCAAATGCCTACATTGCTATCTTTCGCATCTTCCACTATGACATCGCATTGTGTTTACATATCTGTCTGCATATGTGTCATCATTCGCTCGCATGCGGTGAAATCCATAATACGCTTACTTTTTTACCTACAAACTCTTATAACACAATGAAGTTTTCAACTTCTTTGATGAGCAACAATATGAAAATGGTGAAATTTATAGGGAAAATATGAATAAATAAATAACATTAAAACCTCATGAACTCGGCGTTTTAGCATAGCTAACTGGTTGGCTGCACGCCATCGTCGGAAGCGCGAACCAGACCGACAAGACGACTTGGTCGCGTGTGTCAGCGTTTCGCGGAGTCACCGATCCATAATTTGCTTCCACGCTCCACCGCTAAACGAAACTCCAGACCCCACAACCATACGTATAACGTGAACGCTGATTGACGTTAACGTTAAATCGTTAAATTTTACGTTGAACGCTAATCAACTTTGTACCGCTCCACTTGCTCTAGTGAGATGCGGTTAAAAGATGAAATGACTTGATGGGCATGACAATATAGTGTGTCAGCACAACCGATGGACGGTCTCTTTCGGTTGGACATATCTCTCGAACTCTTAAAGACAGCCAATCGAATTGCCCTGCCTCCTAATGTCTTAACACAGCCCTGTCATTCGTCGACACCAATGTAATAACAAAAGAAATTAATCTCATATATACTCCCAATGACCTTCAATTAAAATCCCACAAAGTACCAAAACAAGACTGAATCGGACGATTTCACATAAACAACCCTCACTCGCACACTCCAACTAGTGGTGCCTAAAATGCATATCCTCCTCTCCCTCCTCCTCATCCTCCTACTGCATACATCGTCGGCGGCCCCTCTCCGGCCAGGCTACTACTCGGAGACCTGTCCCGACGCCGAGACCATAGTCCGGGATGAGGTGCGCAAAGCCCTCAAAAGAGAACCCAGAAGTGTCGCCTCTGTCATGCGCTTCCAATTTCATGACTGCTTTGTGAATGCAAGTATCGCTTCTCACTTTCCTTTTGTACCGATTTTGGTGTTTTATTGTGGGTTTTGGGTTCTGGGCAGGGATGCGACGCTTCTATGTTGCTCGACGACACCCCGAGCATGCTCGGAGAGAAGCTGTCTCTCTCCAACATAAATTCTCTGAGATCCTATGAAGTTGTCGACCGAGTCAAAGCGGCCTTGGAGGAAGCTTGTCCGCAGATCGTCTCTTGCGCCGATATCATCATCATGGCCTCCAGAGACGCCGTTGCTCTGGTAATTTTAATTTCAATTTCAATTTTATTTTTTTATTCCCTTTTAGCTTAATTTATCACCCTAAAAAAAAGATAAATTAATTATAAATTCCCCTACGAGGTTTTGGTCCCAACTCCCAATAATAAAAATGGGGTTTTTATTGGTCCAACTTGTGCACACAATGGAAAAGATCGTCAAATATTTGTCATTCTGGTCATCAGAAGTGACTGTATAGTATTAGTGTATTGGGTCAAGACTACCAATTAAGCTAGTTATGGGTCCAGCAATGTACACTTGTGAAAAGTGAGATCATTTCATTGAATCTTGTTATACAAATGGCATGTTGTGAACAGAGTGGAGGACCCAACTGGGAGGTAAGATTGGGAAGAGTAGATAGCTTAACAGCCAGCCAAGAGGACTCAGACAATATCATGCCCAGTCCAAGAGCAAATGCAAGCTATCTCATAGATTTGTTCGATGGTTTCAATCTGTCTGTCAAGGACATGGTAGCCCTCTCCGGGTCACACTCCATCGGCCAAGCCAGATGCTTCTCTATAGTCTACAGGCTCTACAACCAGTCCGACTCGGGCTTGCCTGACCCTGCCATTGAGCCCATCTACAGGGAGAAGCTCTACAAGCTTTGCCCCAAAGGAGGAGACGAAAATGTGACAGGAGACCTTGATGCGACGCCTCAGATCTTCGATAATCAGTACTTCAAGGACTTGGTTGCTGGGAGGGGGTTCCTGAACTCGGACCAGACCCTTCATACTTTTGACAAGACCAGAGAGTTTGTGCTGCAGTACAGTAGGAACCAGAGCAGGTTTTTCGAAGATTTTGTGGAGGGGATGCTCAGGCTTGGAGACCTGCAGTCTGGACGGCCCGGGGAGATCAGGAGGAACTGTAGGGTGGTGAATTCAGGTATCATCAAGCCAGTGGTGGATACATTGTTGGATGAAGTTGTGTGATGTGGGTTTTGTGTTGAGAATGAGAAAATCTGTGGATGTTGTTTTGTTACATATAAATAAAGAAGGGGTGGATTATGTTTTGATTGAAATTTCAACTGTGGATTAGTCCTTTTCTGGTTGGGATATTTTGAACAATTGGGAGTGTTGCTTGCATTTGAAGTTGAGTCTTTGTCACAAGTAGAGGAATGATGATGGATGTCACTAGGAGTAGGACATGGGTGGCTCTGGTTGGAAGCTACTGAAAGATGCATTATTGGTGCTGTAACTTTAGTGCATCACACATTCAATTGCTCATGCGTTTCTGACTCAAGTCATACATGTTTTCTTGTTTCCCAACTTCTCTGATTAAGACTCGGAATTGAGGACTGGAAAGGGAAATTCACAGAAGATAAGGTACATAACATGGATTTCTCACATATTGAGCGTTGAAAATTGATCGACAACTTCTTAGTGCAATTCGTAAACTAATCTAAACACATATGATTTTTCACATATGAAGTCAAGCACAGAATGCTAAACCATAGATGAACTCGAACTAGAAAAAAATGAGGTGGATTGCATATCATCGCCGACCTCGAGCTGCTTCTGGTAGCCAGTCGTTGGATTTGTATGGTTGAATTGCCAATGTAAAAATGCACATAAATTAGAGATAGCACAGAGATTCCTCATGGTAGAGACTCTCTACAGCCCAGAAGGGAAATTTGATGCTCCTGCTTCTTTTCTTGTTCCTCATAAAAGTATGGGTTTAGGCCTTTAGGTATGATGTTGCAATTGGGCCTGGGTCAATAATTTGTTTGCTATCCACTCATATTTGCTATCATTTAAATCTCAAAATCATTTCTTGTTGTTTTTCTTAGCTTGAAAACGTATATGTTTTATTAATGACATGTTATGATTATGTGGAAAGTAGAAATAATGTAAAAACGAGGTAACGTTTTGGTCACGATCAGGTTAGGGCTGAGCAGAACACTCGTTATAAAAATAATCTGATCGGTTAATCCAGGTAAACATATAGTGGTAGGTTGTATATTCAAATTGTGAAATGCGCAAAATATCCAAAAAAATTCTCCGTGCTCGACTTGAAGGACTTGATTTGTCTTGGGGACATGTTGACCCCTCACTAGGGGCCCTTGGAAGACAATGGTGAGCATGAAGAATGTTAAAGAGGTATTCGAGAGAAGGAGAAGGTTGGGGGTCGGACAATCGTCGACTCTTAGACACTTAGCGTGACTTCTTTGAAACACCCCATACGTCCCTAAGTAGCACCAAACTTAATGGAGTATGATAGCATAAAGTAGGATACAGAGCTCACAAGTGTCCTTTTCACTCACAAGCAGCTGAGGACAATCCTATATAATATTCCAAGTAACATAGGACTTGAACTCACAATGCACAAACAAAATCACCACTAGTCTCTATGTCCAAATCAATGTCTCCATCTTCTTCAATGTCATCGATGTCCATGCTTCCACCTAGAAAAGTTCCTCCTACCGATATCATCCCCTCCGGTGCTCTTCTCGCCTCTTGAATTATCGACAATATTTCTTCTATGCTCTGCGCTGAATCGTTTCCATTCTCGCCTTCTTGCAAGCCACCCACATGATCTTCCTCCATGAATTCTACCGGCAAGTTCTTCAGAAACCATGGGTGTTTCTTGATCTCTGGAATGCTTATTCTCTGCCCAAAAATCATAGTTTAAAATGTGTTATTGAGAATTTCAATTATGTGACGTATGTGTTTTGCCCCAATAATAGGTAAAACATTTCAGATGTGAGATTAAGACTTATTTGTTGTCATGTTTCGTGATGTATGTAGGTACATAACAATGTTTTCGATGTGGGACTAAGACACACATGTCAGTGTTTTCTAAGGTGATAAAATTAACGTCACAATCTTAACATGTTCTAGTTAAGGATATTAGGTTGAGAAATTAGCCTTATGGTTTACCTTTTCAGGATTGGCGACGAAGATACGAGACAGAAGGTGTCTGCACTCGAGCGAAACTCGCACATAGTCCGGTATCGAGTAATGGACACTTAGAATCCTCTGTGATGAACGTAACATATCACAAACGAGAACAGCAACGAACACAATTGCACATGTGGTCTAAAAATTATATGGTGAAGAACCTGAAGAGTTTTTCTGAAGTTTTTGGGATCATCCGGGTCTTCAAACGGGTAGGCTCCAACAAGCATCACGTATAAGGTCACTCCACAAGACCAAACATCTGCAATCTAATATCAATTTTGGGGGCTTCAGGATTAACTAAAATAGACTCAATTGGTATTGAACAAAAAATCAAAAAGGGTTACCACAAAAATTACCTTCCCATCGTACTCTTTCTTGGATAAGACCTCGGGAGCAATGTAAGCCGGCGTCCCAACCGTTGATTTGGGTTGTGAATGAAACACCGATGACTATAAAAGGAATCACTTTTCATTAGACAATCCAACAAAATCATAGCGAACTCAAACATTTTATTAGAACTATTACGACATATTCGATCTGATTGGGAGAATATTGTTGATTATACTATGATTCGATTACCTTGGAGTAACCAAAGTCACATATTTTGAGCCGTGGGGCTGAGCTTCCATCCAGGAGTGTATTTTCGAGCTTAAGATCTCTATGGCAAATTTGCTGCGAGAAGCATTTATTTATAATAGTGATGAAACTTACAATATTTTGTGACAAAAAACATATACATATACATAGGATATGTATAATTGCAGTACCATTGAGTGACAATAACTGACACCAGAGATCAATTGCTGAAAGAAAAATCTTGCCTCGTCCTCACTGAACCTCCCAGCATTGCAGATTCTCTCGAAAAGCTCTCCGCCGGCGGCGTATTCCATGACAATGGCCAGATGAGTCGGTGTCAACAGAACCTTCATCAACACAGAAAATGACACAGATCTGGCGTTTCTTAGCAACCAAACACGAAATTCAATAAATACCCAATAAATGATTTCAGAAACTAGAACATATGCATACCTCCTTGAATCTGATTATGTTGGGATGCTTCAAGGACCTGTGGTTTATAATCTCCCTCTGAACATGCTCATCAATCTATGGTACCAAAAAACAAAGCAAACCCAGTTCAGATATGCAGAAACCCAGTTGAAATCTACACAAGCCCAGATGAAATCAGTTGCAGATACAATGATTATGATGGAGAAGCAAAGAAACGGAGTACCTTGTGGCCTCTCTCAATGTACTTGACAGCATAGAACTCACCACTCCATCTGTCTCTCACCAGCTTCGCAACTCCAAAGTTCCCAGACCCGATGTCTTTCAGAATCTCGTACCTCTCCATTGCTGATCCTTGTGAGAGAGCGAGAAGAGACTGAACCAGCAATCACTATATATATAAGGAAAGGAAGTTCAGAGAACAGTTGGATCTTTCTCTTGGCAATTCCTAGCTACCAAGCACGCTACTTTTCTGAGCTCAGCATCTTCAATTCGAGAAATGCAAAGATCCGGTAATTAATTTCACGAAATGAAAAAAAAGAAGCTGCGGATTTATTTATTTAATCCCACGGAGAATTCGGAATTGGCTTCTCTGTTTCTGTACTGGTAATGGAGTGTCATGCAGGGCAGGGTTGATTGGGAAGAGGAAGAATCACACGTGGCGGAATGCTAGAGGTTGGAGGTTTGTGCGTAATTAAACAAGTTGGTGTGGAGATGACCTACTCGCTATAATTATGTACTCGAGGAATCTCGCTGCCACGTGTTGTTGCCGAACCCTTGGGCTTTTGATTTGTAGCGAGTACTTTTCATTTCGATACGCGCTAGACGTGGAGGTGTCGGAATGTTAGGTGACGTGGACGGGGCTGGTGGAGTGGAAAGATATTAGAGTGGAGATGTGTATTATGGGCTTCAACTTGGTGGCGGGGCCCACCATTTTCATTTTTAATAAATAGTTTAGAATTTATACGTATTAGTGTCGAACTAGTGTTCGTTCCTTAATTTTATCACACGATCAAACAAACGATATGGTCGAAATCAAATCAATCGTAAAAGACTAATCTGATTTGAGACCTACAATAATCTAAATTAACGTAATATTCTTGGAATCTAATCTCAACCTATGGGGTGGAAAGTCCAAATAGGTTGAGAGGACCACAGACGATTTTATATAAATCCAAATTAACCATCTAAATCACATCTTAAGTTGGATGTTAATTGGATTAAGAGACGTCACAATCTGTGGATGGGAATGGACGGCCCAGAGAAGAGCTAGGAGAGGACAAGAAGATGATTGCCGGAAAGCGAAGAGGAGTGAAGTTTCATGCAACGTACCATCCTCGGGTCTTTGCTACTTAATATTTAGTAGGCGTGCGCCAAGTGTATCGGCCGACCTCGGAACTATGTAGTTAGAGCGTGGACACATGTTACTGTGTCGAGTATCGATGTTGTTGAGGATGATAAGAAACCGCAAACATCACATTCATATATGTCAGACCCATCCACAACTTGCATCGATAGATTGGCCTTTTTTGCGGCCTCAACATGCTAAAGTGATGTCAAGTGTTTCAGCCAGCCTTAGCTTCCAAGTAAAAGCAATTGATACGACGTTGTTATATGATGAGTATCACATTCATGAATCAGTTTGAGCTTTTAGGTTTTAGCTATCTGTGATACCCACTCCTTCTCCTTAGTTTAACAAGCCATACAAATTTATATCCCTCTTTCGGGAAGGTGGTAATTGAGAGGATTTAAAGTATTTTTTTTTGTTTGGATTTAACGGAGAAGCATTTATTGATATGGCCAGATTGTTGAACTTCATTTTATTAGATTCTTTCACTTTCTTCTTTTAGGGTTCTTTCTCCAATGGTATCTAATATTTAAAAAAAATGTGTATTGCGTCTGAGCCGTTAACATGCCCTTGTTCGCCTAGGTTTGTGTTTGTTTGAGTACTATCAAATTCTTTGTTTAAAAAAGGGCTCACAATCAGGAAGACCTTATTTTAGCATAATCAATAATTTTATCGATCAAAGATGACTGGTAACAAGATTAATGAGAAAAACAAAGAGGGTGAGACAAAGTCCCGGACAGATTTCAAGACACTAACTCTTTGACTAAATGCTCGGCTATTCCAAGTGATTTTTTAGGGGATGAATCCCTTCTTCCAATGGAGGCACACTATTATCTCAGCTTTTACTTTTCCTGACTCGACTCGGAAAGACTTATTTTGTCTAACGAACACGTTGGTCCTTCCGTGAAGATCCTTGGGGAGGTGAGGATGATGCCAAACACCCGAAAAAGGTCCCCGGGAAATAAAGGAGTAGACTTGGGATCGAGTTCTTTCAGATCTCATTGGGACGGGACGTGTCTCCTCAACAATGTCCCTCTCTCCCGTCTGGTTCTCAATGGAACCGGCGAGGCTGCGTACCAGACCTCACCTGGTTGTTAGGGCCAACAAAGGCTTTTGTTTGTGATCCACACAGTACATCGCCACGCCGATTTTTCACCCGTTGTTGGCGACACTTCAGGGGGGACACCACTGTCTTCCAACGTCGACCACGCCTACAAATCCAGTCATTGATCTCAATCTCCATGATTCAGATCGGGGGTTGAAAGGATCTCACGTAGAGATATCCATAGTGATCGGAGTTGCCCCTCTCTTGTTATCGGAGTCATTCCCGTCCTCCCAATGAAATCGGTGGTCTGTAGAGCGTGGGAGGAGGTGTGGGACTACGGTGAAGCCACCGCAAGAGGTGATGGGGTAACAAATCACCTTTGATCTCTTCCCCCGGCCATTCCGATGTGGGATCTAGAGCATAGATCCGTTGGAGTAGATGGAGGAGGTGGTGGTGGTGGTGGATTGGTGGTCGATGGCCGAGACGGTACTTGGGGAGGAGAATGCTGATTGTGACGTAAAGGGCTAAGACCGATTGTTGAGAAAGAAGGAGCCATATACCTTTGATTTGGTATGCTGAAGTTAATTGGAGTGATGTGTCTGTTTTTTCATGTTTTTACAATTAGCAAGACTTAAATGTCTAGAGGACAATTTAAAGTTAATTAGAATTTAGATTTTTGTAATCCTTATTTTAAAATTTATTTTCTAAAAAAAGATATCCTTGACCTGCCTAGATTCGCCTTGCTTCGCTTAGGCACCGCACTCGCCTAGACTTGCGCAACTTTATAAAGAAAATCAAATAAGTGTTAGAGCATCCACAATGGTAGCATTGGTCTAGCACTACCCGTTTGTGTTGGAGGAGAGAGAAACGATTGTCACATAGGAAAGAGAAACCACGTTTTAGTGATACTTAACATTTTTGTCTACAATGGAATGATGCTAAACTAGAACTAGACTTATTAATTTTATTATTAATTTATTCCATAACTTTGACATTATATTTTGTTTTATTTTATTTTTTATGTGGACTAGTTTTAACTTAATTAACGTACATAAAAACATATTAACTTTACTTAATTTTGATATTTTAAACTCTAAAAGTTAATGTCTAATCAAACGTATCGATTTAGTTTATTTTATCACTTTATTTTTTATGTGGTGATTTTTCCTAAACAATTCATACATAGATAACAAAACATAAAATTAATTCTCAAATATCAAAAGTACATAGAAATAAAATTCATAGAAATTGAAATACATGAATCGAAGCACATAAATTTGAACTTCCAAATTCTTCGCCTACTTCAAGAACGATAGTTGCATTCAATGGTTCTACAATTCCATAGGCGTCAAGGTTGACTAATCGACGTTTGAAAATTCACAATACATCTTGAACATTTTCAAACTTTGTTTGCATAATCTCGACCTTCTTATTCTCCAATTCGACTTTGGACCTCTCAAGTTCGTAAGACGCTTGAGCAGTTATTGCGTTCGCCTTATCCCTTGTCGAACTCGCCTTCTCCTTTGCAATTTGTAATCGTGTCGTCTTGGCCTCCAAAAATGCATTGATAGATGCTTGTTTTTTTTTCTTCGGACGAGTAAAGTTTAGTAACCTCCTCTGAATCGATCGATAATTGTGCTTTTCCCTTTAAATTTTTTCCTAACCATCTTGGCTGCCTTTATCCCTTGAGGTCGAACTTGTGGAGAACTCTCTTGCTCATTCGATTCTATATGCTCAGATCCACGACTTTGTGATGATGTGTAAGATCCGGACCCATCTAACTTTGTTCATTTACTAGATGTTGTACTTGTCTTCCATTTTGGATTACTTCTAACTGCTTTCCACCAATGTTTGTAGAAAAAATGTGAACTTGTTTCGTCTTTGTATGTCTTCTCTGCCATCTCAATCAGCATATCATCGTCGTAACCACTAGTATGAGTTGCCTTCATCCTTGCAAACGCTTCGTTGAAATGTGTCACTTTTTGATTGGCCTTCCCTCAGTCCTTGAGTTTTTTTAACGCTTTGCAGCACCTGTGCAGTTGTATTAAACTCAACATATTGTTCGGATTTTCTACTATTACCCTGCACAGAATCAATAGAATTGTTTCCATGCACTTACAAGGCAAATGTCCTCCTCCTCCGACCACCTCATCCTATTTGCGTTCGCCCGAGGTGCCTTCGTTTTGGACTTCACAGGACTATTTATTTCTTCATCTTGAAGCCTCGTTGTAGTTTGGGTACACCCGACAAAAGTATCGGATTAGGATGAAGCATTTGACTAATTTGTCATCGGACCACGTGGGGGTGGTGTTGTGAACCCGGGAAAAAGAAATTGGGATTTGAAATGAGGAGAACTTTGAGAATATTGGGAAAAGTTTATTGGTGGTTGAGATCTATTTGGAGATTGTTGGTGGAACGGATCTTCATTGTTGAAGAAAGAATTTGAGGTGAATGGGAAACGAT
>JAYMSV010001574.1:0-12544 GCA_036897745.1 Erodium moschatum | reverse complement strand
CGACGGTGAGCCCCGAGTCCAGTAAAAACACGAGACGCGGGACTCGGGACTCAGCGTTGTACATGCTCTGACATGTACCACCTTGAGTTGTATACAAATTCATGAGCCCTATATATATCGTTTGTCAAGGAAAGAAGAGTGAATGAATTGGAGCACCAAAATGGTCTCTCCACCTTATTTTTCGGCCGCACAATCTTTGCATGTCTTGCTTTCATGCTTTCCATACATATGTTCTCCTCTTTTTTCTTCACATTGCTATAATAAAAAATCCAACAGATTTGCAAGTTCTTCCTGTCTTTGCTTCAGCATGAATTCTTTCTCCTCCTGCAGGTTTTCAACTTTCTAATCCATTTTATTTACGATTTTCGCCATCAATTCGTAAGTGTGTATACTTTTATCTAATAGGATCTGAGCATCTGACTTCTTTCGAGATGTTAGTATGAATGGATAGATTCGATTCATTTGACGATATAGGTTGAATTATGCAGGTTAATTTGGTGATAAAAAATGGAGAGAGAATATGGAAACAGGGCAGTGGAGGTGGTAGGGAACTTGAGCAGGATACTGAGGAAATGGGTGTTCAAAATCCTGTCAATGGGTCCGATACCGAAACATGTAGCCTTCATTCTTGACGGCAACAGAAGATACGCCAAGCAAATGCACTTGGAAGAAGCAGATGGCTACAGAGCTGGCTTCTTGGCTCTCATGTCGATTCTCAAGTATTGCTACGAGCTGGGCATCGAGTACATGACCCTCTATGCCTTCAGCATCGAAAATTTCAAGCGCAAACCCGAGACAGTCCAGCGAGTGATGGACCTGATGCTGGAGAAGATCCAAGGGATGCTGGAGGCGGACAGTATCATTTACCAGTATGGTGTCAGGGTGCATTTCTTGGGGAACTTGAAGCTCCTCAGCCAGCCCTTGAGGGAAGCTATCGAGGAGGTCATGAAGGTCAGTGCCAATAACAACAATATAGATCTTCTTATATGTATGTGCTACACTTCCACTGACGAGATTGTGCGCGCCACTAAAAATTCCTGCAAGCGTAGGGCCAGTGACGGTGGGATTGTTGGGGATCAGATCGAGTTGGCGGATATTGAGAGGCAAATGTACATGTCTGTGGCTCCTGAGGTTGACATTTTGATCAGGACTTCTGGGGAGACTCGGCTCAGCAACTTTCTCCTCTGGCAGACCAGCAATTGCTTGCTCTATTCTCCGGCCGCTCTCTGGCCCAAGATCGGCCTCTGGCACTTGGTTTGGGCAGTCTTGAATTTCCAGAGAGTCCATACTCTGTTGAAGAGGACTAACAAAATAAAGTAGCTATGAGATCGAGCGCATTCTTTTCATGTAACTAGTACCTAAACAAACATGAAAGCTTTCTGAGTACGTCAAGCTAATGAACAAAGATCTAGAGATGGTCAATAAAGATAAAACCAAACTCACCAGGAAATCCGATTATAGCATGCCTCCAATCTTCATTGCCTCAACTACTGCAAAGCAAATGCGGTGTTAAATGAACTTGATGAAGAAAAAGATAAGGGTCCTTGAATGGTGATGAAACATAATTTATTTATAGAACAAAGAATACAATAAATGGGATGTGGAAGCAGAAAGAAGCTTAATTCAATGCTATATATCAAACTTTTAGGTACAACTGAGAAAGAGTCAAAACCATGTAAACTACAAAAACTAGTATGAAAGAATAAACAGAATAAGCTAAAATATGAGTGGCACATCATTCTGAAATTTGAGTTCAAGTGTGAGGCTTCTGCAGAGAAGGTCGATTACAGAACATGCGGCCATTTGCCTTCATATAGGCCAATACTCCCCCACTTAGGCCAGCCCACATAAGTGCATAGAATGCATTCCGAAAATCATATGGAACTGCATAAACACGAATAAAATAAATTAAACAAGTTACAACCAAAAAAGCGACATTTTATGCTTCTTTCAAACAATTAACCCGAGCTCTGGATGCCATCATAAGTAATTGTTCAAAATATATTTCCCCCTTATATAACATGGTCAAAATGGAGATCCCAAATAATTTGTTTGCTAAGTTCTGAGTCTTACCAATGATAATGATGATGGTTACCAAATTCATTTGCTTTGCTTGCATTTATTGGCATCATACTAAGAAAGCAAAGGATAAAGGCGCAAACTAACCTCTTGACAGTGACGCTGTCGCAAAAAAAATCCCAACCACAACCACTGCCAAAGCTGCTGGGAAGGACTGCAAAGCAATAATGTTAAATCAGTAAACAAATCCGGCATGACTTATAAATATTAAATTTACTGTCTATGAATATGACAAAAAAAGTAAACTGTAGTTTACTCTTTAGATAAAAACAATGAAAATAAACAAGGAATACAGTGTTACTACCAGATATGACCTGAAGTTGCCAAAACCACTACTTGCATGCAGAATAATGACAACAATATTTGCCATTCACCTGAAAATTTAGCCTTCTTCCTCTTTAATACCGAGGGTTTTGTCATCAACTCAACAAAGCCATGGACCAAACTATTTATATGGGAGCGTGCATTTCCTAGAGAAACTGTTTTCCTCCAAAATTGATCTCAATGAGAATAGTCTAAACATTATGCAATTGCAATCTGCCTATCCCAACCCTTGGGCATCCACTTCTACTTTGAACCAATGTTGGAACTTGGAACATGACTCGGAGAACAATGTCCCTAATGTTAGATATTGGTAAGAGTTTATTTCCTGTTAGAATTTATTTCCTATTACTAGTTTGTTACTTATTGGTAGTTTATTTCCCTTCCCTAATAATTAATCCATAATTATATCATATTGTGGAATTCAACACATATTAAGTTAAAAATAAATTGCATGTGATGTCTACCAGTAATCATATTGAGAAAGGGGAGAAATATCTGAAATTTCACGGCAAGGAAAAGAAATATATATTTAAAAAAGGGGTTAAATGTAAAAACCTACCCTAAAATATTGGTCACGAACAATACACTACCCAAAGTTTAAAAGTGTCAAACCAGGTACCCTAAGGTTTGGTCACAGGTCATTTACGTTGCCTTTATGAATTGGTCACAGATCACTTACATGCCTTTATGAATTGATAAGTGTCGAAAAAGTGGCCTAAATTTTTTCCAGTACGCGACCAATACTTTTGGGGTAGCTAAGTGTATGTGACCAATACTTTAGGGTAACCTTTTGTATTTAACCCAAAAAAGGGGGTTATACTCACAGATACCGCCTCAATGCCTCCTTTTCGCGATGAGGGGGACATATCACGGCTTGTAGATATAATGTAATGTCCTTGGACGAGATCGATTGCATCCTTTGATCACATGTCAAAGAGAGGAAGACAATGTCAATAATGGTAATGAAACATTTATTGTCACCATAAGATGAATGTATTTTTTCATCCCAAAAAAAAACACAAAATAATAACTTGCAAGAGCAGGTTTGACATAAAACAATTGTTGCTTCAGCACTAATACAAGCTAAGTGAATGTGTACATATGCACCTAGACAAACAAAACATGCTATTAGCTAATGATAATATCGGTATACTGATCAGCACTGTTACTCAACAAACCCTACTTGTGAAACATTTACCAAATAGTGATTCACTCCATTATAAAATACAAACAATAATATTTGCAAATCACTAGTTGAGTATCTAAGATATGACAAGGGGAACAAAGCGTGCAAACCTGTCTTGTTCCATCAGAAAAGTTATTAAAATAGTAGCGTGCAAGAGCATTACGTCCATCATTAATCATCCCCTGAATTGTTCTCTTGCCAAATCTACAATCCACACATTCAAAACAAACTTAAAAGTACAGCAAAATATATTTTTTGCCACAATATATGTCAATATCAATATATCATCCTAGATAAATGATGCACTGAGAGTGGCGTATCAAAGTCAGTTTCCAACATAAACTGAAATTGAAACTTGCAACATCTAAGATAAAATTTATTATATCGCTTGCTGATAGACACAAAACGTTGGATCTTTACATGTGAGTTCACAAATAGTTCAGAGCCAATCCAAAATGATTACCTGACAAAATCTCCTTTCAAAGCTGGAGTGCCAGAATACTGAATGCTTATATCATCCCCGTGATTAGCCCACACTAATAATACTCAACCAGTTAAAACAATATCCATGGTTTCAGTCGCTAGGAAAGCCATGTAAAAGTGGGAAAGCTACCACAAATATTTTAGAAGCAAATTATTATAGTAAGAGTGAAAAGTGTAATTACATATTTTAAAGCTTTCATCCAAATTCGGATGAGTGCAAATGGATTCTTCAGCCTCAAAAATACCAAGTCTTCTGAATTGAGTTTCCATCATTTTTCGACCTATCATGCTCTGCAAAAACAACTTAATATTGTTTTACATGCCACAAATAGAGCCATAATTACAGGTCAAGAGAAACCTTTAACAAGTTACTTTTGTATGGTCTGAACATGCATAAGTGAATACATATAGAAACGTAGTAAACTCCTGATCGATCCAAGTTCTACAAGGTGTTATGTTGGTACTGAATTTAAAATTTTGAAATTAAAAAAAGTATAATGATGAATGGAGAAACCCATTGGAAATGTAGTGTGTGAAATAAGTGTCAACAAAGTGGAGCACATAATGCATTTGCCTATTTTGTTGCATCAGGGAGAGAGATAACAAGAAAATCTACCAGCTTAGGTGGCTTAAACCTGGCGAGTTCAAGCATTTAATAAAGAAAAGGCTTTGTGAAAATAGCTAAAGAGCTTATCTTATAAATTAATTTACTAGCTGAGGAATTTCTCAGAAATCGCACATAAGATTGCTAATTTAACAGAAATATAAATTGTAAAAAATAACAGAAAAAAATATACAAGTTTCCACTTTCCGCACATACATACGTGGTCATGAAGGTTAGCATGGAAAGAGTATTGGTGGCTGCAATCCAAGAAAATGACTTGCAAGAACAGATGCAAGTTTATACCATATGACACTATCAGCAGAACAATGTGAAATAATGTCTTTCTGGTTAATGTTAGCATACCTGGGTTACATTCGTACGGTCTAAGCAATCAATACAATTGGTTCTTATGATCCCATGTTGCTCACTCATTTTCTCATTCTTTTCATTCAACAAAAAGTACCTGCCATTTCAAACATAGTGAATGGAAAAAATATATGATATTATATAAATTTATCTTCTTGTACTGAGTATGGAGTTAGCTTACAATATATGCATATTCACAAATACAAGCAAGAAAATATTAAATGAGCAGGGGGGAATTGTTGTTTATGGAAACCTCTAAAAAGGAAGTTGTTTTCCCAAGTCCCAAATTAATCTCCTATTTACAGGGGAAAAAGATTTTCTATTTGGTAGTTACGCTTGGTTACAGCAACATTAGGAAATACTAGAAAAGAAATTCACAAGTTGTTTTCTTTTAAGAAACCAGGCCTAGAATAGACACTAAAATTTACATTATGGATACTGACTTGAAAAAGATTTTACTGGATGTTATTTCCCTGAAACAGACTATAATGTTCATCACATTTCTGCTTCTCCTTCATGTGGATGCTTATAATAATGTATATCTCCTGGCGTATGATTCATGATGCCTTGAAGTACAAGAGAAATCCCTTCAGGGAATAACAAATTGATCTACACTACGAATAGGATGCAAACTAGAAAGAGAGTATACGAGAATAGAAAATACTATTACTAAGAAATATTTTTCGAAAAAGGAATACGACTAGATAACAACAAAGGACTAGGAAACTATAAAAGCTAAAATAACAAGAAGAAACTAGATAATAAATGTCAGAGTCCACCAAAGTGTATAACTCTTGTTGTCACTTGATATACATCTTGGGGTCTCCACCCATAAGCTTGAGCTTTTGGGTTTGATTGGCCTCTATCATGGTATCAAAACCTGGATTTGGTTTGGTATTGGACACATGTGACCCATTTGTGCTTCCTCCCGTTCATATATTATCGATCCATGTGCAAGACCCTTTGTGTTATCCACGATGGTTCTCACACGTGAGGGAGTGTTGAAGTGTCTCACACAGAAAGAAGATGGATAGGCTTTTAGTAGCATCCACTTCATATAGTAGCTAGACCATCCACCTAATGCTAAAGCTTTTTAGTTGAAGTTCAGTTTAACAATAGGAACACACAATGTCATCTCAGGAACTTGATGAAACAAAGACAATGTTGATGTATTTAGGGAAACGTATGCAGATTCTGAGCATTCATAGGAAACCATACCCATTCTTAGCGAGAAAATCTTCAATTTTATCATATAGGATAGAAAGGCGCTCAAAATGAACATGCCCACAGATTCCATGAAAATCGAAGTGCAGATATCTGCAACATTTTGTACATGTTAGATTTGGTAAAACATTAAGGGAATAGAACAGTATGACTAAGAAAAAAAAATGTCAGATGAAAAGGAACTTTACCTTACATCATCACTAGCTATGGTTTGCATTGAACTTGAGAACTTTTCACTTAAGTGTCCCTCCGAACCGTGCTAGTATGAGATAAATGTGGCATGAAAATAAATAACTAAATTAGTATTGTAAATATATAAAAAGATGTCAAACACAATCATCCAAATGCACACCTACAACACCCACTCATATATATACATGCATAGAGTCACACGTCTTTTTTATCCTTGTAAAGACCTTCAACTATATAAAATCTTTGCATGCAGATGAGTATACCGATAGAGGAAAACAAAGCGAAGAATAAGGCTTACTCCATTTATGAGATCAATTGCTACTACAGCCCCATATTTTTTCCGTATATCCACAAAATGACGCTCAAGAGCACGAGGCTAAAATAAAGTAGACCATCAGCTAAGGTGAGAGAGCACTAATGAGGATAATTTAACAGAAATAAATTTGCATAAAACTTACTGCTTCTTCAAGCGCAATCATCTCAAACTTAGGCTTATAAGTCAAGTCAACTATTTGCTCCCATAACAGAGGAATTGAACCTCGAATCTGCACAAGGCAAAGTAATAACAAACTACATGAAACAGTACAATAGTATCATATGCATCCTCAGAGCTGCTAGAGTATCATATGCAACATAATATTATAATAATAATCCCGTAGCATTGACAACAAGCACCCCAAAGTACTCTTGATTACATTTTTTTTCAAGGTCTTGAATGGAGTTCTTTGAGATAATTTGGTTTTCTTCAATGACTTGAATTAATTTCAGATCACAATAGTATGAATC
The DNA here is from genome assembly GCA_036897745.1 of Erodium moschatum. Classification (NCBI taxonomy): domain Eukaryota; kingdom Viridiplantae; phylum Streptophyta; class Magnoliopsida; order Geraniales; family Geraniaceae; genus Erodium; species Erodium moschatum. The sequence goes on along the minus strand of JAYMSV010001574.1, from coordinate 5,300 downwards.
AATGAATCAAAGTTTAAACAATTGGAAGCAGAAGATATGTTGGGTGACGATCATAATTGTAACAGCATCAAAATTGGGAGGAGGCCCCATCAAATTTGAAACTGAGATACAATTTTGGATTCTATTTTGGGTCAGTAAGGAGATAGCAGAGGCAGGCGGTCGGATCATAAGGTTCTATAAATTTAACTAAAAATAATTATAAGAAACATTGTTAAACTTAATCCAACCCAAAAGCTTAAGCCATTAGATGGAGGGCCCAGCTAGTATATCATGTGCTCACTAAATGTCTTTCAATGTGGGACACTTCAACATTAATATGTAGGATAATAGGACAAAAAAAGTAGTCGTATATTGTAAGTAATTAAAATACTCTAGCAAACCAGCAAATAAACTTCAATCTCAAAATTTAATTATTTTACAGTGCAGTGATTAAGACTGGCCCTTCCAGAACAACCTTACTTTCTCAGGCCAATTTTAGTTGGACTAGAACATCAAACAATACAACTATCCATTAAACATCACTTAGATACTATGTCCGATAGTTTAAATACAAATTCACACACACATAGAGAGGTGGTCAAAAGAATAAATACAGCATCATATCAATATCTTACGATTTCACAAAATGGTCTGGGTTGGTTGGCAGAGTCAAGATACCCCAATTTTGATAACATTGATTACACTTGATAGCACTTCAAATGTATGTCTTTATCATGTGATTAATGAACAGACTCTTGAGCAGAGATGTGTATCATAATATGATTTATCTTCAAGTTGAGCCCAAGACAATCACATCTTTTTCATTAATGTTTACACATAACTTTTTTTTTGTTAATTTCACTCAGCCTGATATCCCATGTAGAGTTGCAAAAGTCAAGGTCCTCCTGGTTGAGATTGAAATACTGTCTGATCAGCAGTATGGAAGAAATTACTGGCAGTTTATATACCATTGTAACTTATTAGGGGAATACTGCATTCTAGGCTTCCCCGCCTCGTTAAAACCTAATGAAGTTATTGCTACCTCAAGGAATGGAACAACAATGTGATGGTAAGTTTAGCAACTTCCCATATCATGATAATGTCTTCTCTATGAGGAAACATGGCTTTAGGTTCATGTTCAGTACCAAAAAAAAAGACAAACCAAATATGAAACAGCAGGTCCAAATCCATAAGTGCATAGAAATTACCTGAACAAAAGATGCTGTATACCCATTAACCTGTACAATTTGCTCACTTTCCACAAAATTAGCAACATAGCCGTCAGCATCAGCTCCTCTTCTCCATAGCCGGGTGCCTGCCCAGAAACGCAGGTGCAACTTGATTAGAACCTAATGATTCATAACTATGTAATGGCATTGTCAAGCAAGTAATGTTCTCATAACTTCTTGACAGCACGATAATTGCTTTATATGTTTTTTTATCACAAGATGTAACCTTATCAAACATCACAGATCCCTCAATCTTCATCAAATAATCACGGCCAGTTGGCACAATCAATGCTTCCTCTTGTAAGTTACTGAGGCTGGCATATATGGAACAACACAACCTTTGGATGCTGACAGGCTATATAAAAAGGCTAGGTAGGCTAAGCTGAGTAGAGTTCATTACCATTTCTCCTGTTGCTTCTCCGAGCAATTAAAGTAATATCAACAATAACTTTTCCAATGGCTGCTTGAAAGGTCTGAAAGCGTGATGATCAGTTAAGGAGAAACTTACCGGGAACAGGATTAGCAAATTCAATAGCCAAACTTAACTAGATGAAATTATAAACAATACTTTACTCTCCTTCATATACAAACAATAGAAAGCCATAAACAATAACAAGATAAGGATATTCCCTTGGATAACAGGTAGTAAGTATGGATCAAGCTGCATAAATGGTAATAGACAAATTCAACAGTTAGTGCTTACAAATACAAAGTAATGAAGTATATGTATATGGTTAGTCTAACAATAGAAACAACTTGGCTACTAACCTTGTTTTCTATGAGAGCTTCCAACAAATAATTGTTCCAGAGAAACCTAGGTTCTGCCTGCATCAACACAGCAGAAGACAGGTTAAGGTTATATATTATAACTCAAAAAAGGAAATGATAGATACAGTACAGACATCTTCAGAAGCCAGCGGTCCTCATGGAAAAATATCATAGTAATGGGAAAAGGAAATAAAGAAATTGAGAGCAAATAATCTTATTAAAACTTACCTGTCTCCAAAGAGGCACCATTTTAGTATCACCACCCAATATATGTAACTGTTGGGTACTGCAAAACACACATATCATATGGCTAAAAGAATCACATGTGTATTCAATAATAACTTCAGTCAAAAATAAGTAAAGAAGTTATAACAGCATAAATATTGCATGCCAGGCTCTCTGATCTTGACAAGATTGAACTGTAACAAAATTAAAAATTGAGTTCAAGTCAAATTTTACAATCTAATATAAGACAGAGTTACTTCATTAAAGCACATCTCATTCAGCATTAGATTCTAAAATATGTTGAAGTAACAAGGTAATCATAATTATCATATCTTAGCCATTTTCCCAGTCAAATACCTCAGAAAAGTACTACAAATATATGGGATATAATATCCAAGTGACCTATTGTCTTATTTATGTTATTTCAATTATGTGGAAAAAGATAGTTCACCTTAGTGTTAAATTGTTGTCATATGAAAAATATAGACCATGAGTCTTCTCTGCAACATTTAGCAACCCGGATAATTCAAACTCTGCCTTTTTCTGCATCATTATAACAATTTATATTGTTCAGACCAGTCATCATTCAGAGAAACAAAATGTCACAGCAAAGCAGCAGCAGCAAATTTACCTCCTCTGGAGAGGATTGTTTAAGTGAATTATCACAGGGAAGTACTTTTAAGGATAAAACTTTGAAGACAGAATGCCCCATATAAGATCCAACACATAGACGCTCCGTTATAACTATTAAATATGAACCTGCAAATATAGTAAATAAACAATAATGTTCAGCTTCAACTTGGCAAGTACAACCAGTGAGAAAATATGGATTTCCTTCATTTCCCTCATGTTAATTGTTAAGTACGCAGAGATGCAGACATATTGGTATATTTTGTTCTCAAGCATAACAAACAAAATAAAAAGGTTTAAGATTATGGTCCTGAAGACATTTAAGAATTTTGGTACGAAAGCTTCTCAATGCTGGTTCCTACCTTCAAACAAAATCCAACTCTCAGATTAGTAACTATCACCCCAATAAAATTGAAGTGAAACCGACTGTTTGTTACTGCACTTATGGACCATTGCTAGCTGCAAATCAGATGAAGAAAAAAGGGTTTTTCCAAAACTACAGAAAACCAGATTTCAGCACCAAATTGAGGATAAATGAACACCAAACGATCCAATTCCAAGCATACAAAGAATATCATAACCATTGACAACAAATAGCCATGTTTTAGCATCTAAATTCAAAAACAACCTACCTAATAAAAGCTTTAGCATCCCTACAACCCCATAAATCGTCCGAAGTTTAGGAACCCGAAGACTTTTGCATTCTGGAATTTCATCTGAAGAAAACACAAAAACACAGTCAAGCATCTCATGACTTGAACACCTTTGCACAATTTCATGGAACCACGAACATGATCAAAAACAAGGAATCACCAATGAGCTTCATCGAGCCATCGAGCCGATCGATAGCCAGATTGGAACGACAGTTTCCATCAGTAGGCTCAATCACGTACTGATCCGGGAACTCCCAGAGCCGCATCCGCGAGTAAAGCTTCTGCCCGAGATCCGCCCTCTCCATCATCGTCGCGGATAAGCACGATTCACTGAGCAAAACAGACACAAAAATCGCATAAACAAAAACCTGTTTGGCTGCCGAGAAAGGAAAAGGGAAAACAGACCTGAAGCGAAGCGAGTATAGGAAGAAGCTCAACGAGTGGCGCGTGAGGTATAGAGAGAGAAATTGAGGGTCGGTGACAATGTGTATCGCCGGAGAAGGGAAGAGAAGGTGGAGGTGTTCACGGCGGGACCATAAAGCAGAAACTGAATTTGTGTTGCGTTTTATATGTTTTAGCCGTTTTGGGCGGCAAGTTGTACGGATCGCCGAGGAGAGAGGCGGAGGACTTTGGCCACGGATACGAGCTGTGCTATGCTGCTTCTACTTTCTTAACTGTAACTGACACGTGGACCGATCATGGAGGACGATCAACGACGATAAACGCTCTAGGCCTGGCCTGGCTGATACATTTTATTTCACATCGTTATGTTTTCACCTTTAATACATAAAACAATTAACAAGATATAAAAATGTATTACCACTTCGATCCACAAGTTTTTACTTTAATGTCCATTTTCTTTATCCCATGATGATAGGACTTGTTTTTCTTTGGTGTTATTTTTCCTTATGATTTATAATACGTAGCCTCGTATTCTTTTAAAAGAAATTACCACTCCGATCTGTTTTTGACGGATTTTGAATGAAAAATATGTCTCTTTATCGGAAACAAACTCTTGAGTTGCACACATTTTTGGATTAAAATTATTTTCGTTTATTATATTTGGTATTTCTTTTACTTATTTGGATACAAATCCATTAATAATTAAGTATTCGTTTGATGATAAAATCGTTAGAGCCTTTCTTTAGCCTTCTTGGCTCTTCAATGGTACGTTATCTTCAGCCACTCACATGTCTTCTCTTTGCTATTATCTATTGTCCCACTATCAGTAGTCATTCCCGAAGCGGTCCTGATTATGTTGGAGCGGTCCTCCCACGAGGTCATACGCTCTAAGGCTACAAAAACCAAGGCATCCTCCTCCTCTCGACAATCCATCGTCGTGCTTCCCTCATCCGTTCTGCATGTGTTCAAGGCTGAACCCATGGTTCCATTGATAATGTCATATGCGACAACTTTGGTAGACCAAAATGGTTGTGTCTGAAAGCCTATAAATTAAGCAGTGGATTCTGATTTCCTCTTCGTTCATCTCATCCCTACCACATCTCATGGTGTTGTTGCCTCCGCCACGCAACCACAAATATCATCGCTGATCTCGACCATGCCCTCACTAACGTCCCCACCGTTCCTCGATGATCTCCAGGATGGATTCTCTGCATGCTCAATCGATCAGGACGAGGACGTTGTTATCGAGGTACCTTATACCCCAATGAATCAATCATCTCCGATTTTCCATCTCTACGGGATGGTTGCATGGCTCCTCTCCAAGCGGCCCTATAACCGAAAGGTTATGCTTCAGGTCATCACAAAGTCATAGGGAATGTCCTCTAATGGTTTGGTGTTCAAAGACTTGGAATCA
>JAYMSV010001573.1:0-12545 GCA_036897745.1 Erodium moschatum | reverse complement strand
TGTTTGGTTTATATTCGGTTTGTAAGGTTTATTAATTTATCAATGACTATTTCTTTCTTTTTTAAAAGGTTGGTGTGTTCAATTATGTCCCATGTCCCATTGACGTTCGATCGTCAGCAAATTATGTCCCGTTGACTCCCTCTTTCTTTTCTTCTATTTTTCATTTCCTTTCGCCCATTCTTTTTTGAACAACCGGAGATTCTGATCAGAGTCGATTGGCCGGCGTCGCCTCCTCACCGACAGAATCAAGAATCAACCCTAGCTTTTTTTCAAATAAACCCCAAAAGATCGACCTCCCTCAACAGTGCTATGAGGTTACTAAAAGATCAGGAGTGCTATTGGTGGTGTTGTAGTTCGGAGAAGATGGTGATGATGATGATTATGAAAGGTCAGTGTCTCAGAAAAAACACTAACAATAGACAGCTAAAGAGTCAAAAAGTAATGGAAGATATAAAGTGTGTGTCACCTAACTCGTTCCATTACCATCTCATCTCGGTCCAGCTCGGAAAAAGCTCTATCTCTACTCAGCACTAAACTATCTTCTTCATATCCCATTTTTTTCCAAATTTTATAACATTGTTGACCTTAATGGATTGGTGGTGGTATCATATGTTATATAGTAACCCAGTTCATGAAACTTCTCTATTCTAAATTATCATATTTTTTTATACAATGGAGTGTGAAGGGTTTCTTTTATTTCATATTTCCTTTCAATTGATAGTCCACAATGGTGTAGATTGTCGATATTGTTATGTTTCTATAAGAATAACGCTATTTCTTAAACCCGTATTTTACTTTATTTGTGCTGCCTACCCGAGATGGTAGAAAAGTATCGGACCATAACTTGATCAGATCACTGTCATCGTTCGTCCAATGAGACGGTATTGCTGGATCTCCCCCATATAGGCCCCTAGGTCCTTCGCACGTTCTATCTAATATCTAAATTAATTGCACCTAATAATTGTTTTTTATCCATCGACGTCTACGTAACTTATGGACGGTGCAAACCTCAACGACCTTCTCTCTTTCGTCCAACCAAAATTCATAAAACTCGGCATCTAATATCGACATCTCCACTGTACATGCTACAAGCCAACCCCCATGAGCCACAATTTGACATAATGTTTCTTCTTTATAAACACACTAAGCACAATATGTTCTTTACATTGGATGAAAAAAAATGAAAAGTGGAAATTCTTTTAAACAAAATCAATGTTGTGCTTACACACTGTAAAAATGACATACAACAAATTGGCCAGAAAACCCAAATATACATACAAACATATATAAAAGAAACAGAAAGTGCATCAGACAGACAATTCTCAATCTGGTGGTATCAGCTCCTCCTCCGAGATTCCCTCACACACTCGTCGGGCTTCGAGCTTCTTCTAAAGTTCTAATCACTGCTAAACTAGGTTGGACCTCTCTGCAGCATCTACACTGATTTACAAGATGCTCCAAATGCAGGAACCAGAACAAAAATTTGAAGTTTATATAACCTAGCTTCTTCACTTTGGATCCCACTCTTCCATAAGCACATTTCCCAGACAGACACTTCACAACACACTGCACCACATCACAATGCAAGTTAGGAACTTCACCGACCCTTAAATGTGTATAAGGGTATTTATGTCATTTTTTAGAAAATACCTTTTTTCCGTCCAAAAACTAACGGAAAGGTAGTAAAGCGACAATTTGGTAGAAAAGGTAGTAAACTAATGGAAAAGTAGACGGAAAAAATAGTTAGGTGTAGCTGGGTGAAAATCATGGATAAGTTAGGTGTAGCTAGGTGTAAATGTGTACAAGGGTATTTATGTCATTTTTGAGAAAATAAGGTCATGTGCATGGCACATGACCTTTTTTCCGTACAAAAACTAACGGAAAGGTAGTAAAGTGACAATTTGGTAGAAAAGGTAGTAAACTAATGGAAAGGTAGACGGAAAAATAGTTGTGTAGCTAGGTGTAATTTTCCCTATTATTAACTTAGGGAGGGATATTACGATAATTCATACTTGATTTACATCTCTAAATGGAAAGTGAAACCAAGTTTAGTAAGTAGGACACTTGATCCATAACGGAGGGAGTATAAGTAGCAACTTTCTTTTGAAAAAGATTTATGGAATCAATCATTATGATTTTCACCAAAATGGGTTTTCCTAAGTAGGAATTACCTGTACTCTGTTCTATACGCTCTTCTGCATGCCTGTGTTGGGATCATACTAATAGGTCGAAGATGAATATCAGACAGCATCAACTGGTGAGTCGAAGCGTCACATTATATTTGGAAGAGCCTGGGGACGAGGTTTTGCCCTGATGAGGGTTTCATCACTGTGCCTAATCCATTCCGAAAGTCTCCATGGCTTCTGCCATTTCCATTTGAATTGCACCAGCCACTGGTGATGGCTCCTTTTCCACCTCCATAGCTTCCCGGATTGTCCAAGAGCTGCTAGCTTTTTCATTGACAACTGCCCGGATGGTACCATCTGCAAATCCACGTTGTTAGCGAAGGAAGAAAACAATTACCAAAGTATTCATTCGTAGGTTTTATTTATAAGCTAACCTTTCGCCTAGAGTCTATAAACGCTGCAGACTCTCTTACAGACCCATTAACTATGCCCGGAGTGTACTTGAGCTGCTTCTGTGCAGGCACAGCCAATGGAAACAAAGGACTACTTGTTTCATCAGAAAACTGTTTCAATGAATTATGTGTATTCCCCTGTTCAGGCCAAGTTTGATGCATTAAAAGACAATAACGATAGCAATAGGAGATACAAATAACAACAATATATTCCAAACTTAAAAGATATTATTACAGATACCATGTAATAAACAGATACACATACCGAAGCTGATGTGGCCAACGCAATTGCAACAGCCTGTTCTCTCATTTTCAGCTCTTTCTCGACTTCCTTCCTTCGTATCTCACTCTGTTTCAATAACCCTACAAGTTCTTTAAATTGCTCTTTCATTTCCTTGCTTTCAGTTTCCTTTTCCCATAGCTGGCATCTGCAGACAACATATGAACTAGAATTTAGAATTTTGGACTTCGTAAAACATGTTCCTTCAAGTAATATGATATGCAACAACACTTCCCAAGAGAGTTATTAATTTTTAACCCATAGAAGAGGTAGCTTAAACGATGATGTTGGTCAGAATCTGCATAACGTAGAGTATATATACTAGCACATCATGTGTGATTTGGAGATTGAGCACATATCAAGCTTTTATTTCTTTTCCTCTTCCTCACTGTTTGGCTAATCCGAAAAATATAGTAAGCTGGATCTCAGTAAAGTTGACCAGAGAGGTTGTTCCTCTGACTTTCCAAACTGAACTAACCACTCAAATCATGATCAAGGGATACTGTTAAAGTTACAAATCTCAAATACATCAGAATTTTTTTCAGCGGATCCATGAAAAAATTCTTAAGGATAGTTCCTGGGGTAGTGAGGTGCAGCTAAATCAGTGGGAAGAGGAACTTAAAGAAATACTGCAAGGCCAAAGAAAGTACCTTGCATCCGCAAAAGAATTGAACATATATTGAAGCAAGTTCTTTGCATCTCCCATTGAACGCAACTGATTCCAACGTCCACGATTAGTGAAGGCGCGCTCCCGTTCTTCTGCTTCTGAAAGTTGTGAAGCCATTGCTACAAGAGAAGTTGATGTGATGCTTAGCATGTTCTCAAGTGAAGATATCCTGGCCATTCTCGCATTTGGTGACATGGAGGATGCTCTGAAGGAGCAAGGACGAAGGATTAAACATACGTAAATTGCAGGAAGAATTTGGTGAGGAGCTATTAGATATTCTAGCTTATTAAACCTGAATTTTAGAGAAAAGGAGAAGAAAAGAGATCAGAGACAAGTGCATAACTATTTGCACATACCTAGCAAATCCATTTTTTCCTCTTGGAGGACTAAGCCCCTTTGATGCAAACTCATCAACTTGCCTCAGCAAGGCTAGTTCTTCGGCTAATGCTGCACGCCTGAGGATCGTCACAGTGTTAAAAGAAAACTAGCTCAAATGTGAACGGAAAATTCAAATTGTAATAGATATAAATCAAATACATACACTTGACTTTGTTTCTCATATTCAAAACGAACTTCATGTACATTCACCATGACTTCCAGCTCGTGATCAAGCCAACGCTGTAAGGATTTCTCATTGCTCTGCAGGAGTAGGTTAAGTGAATAGATTATTGGCAAAACAAATAATGCATTTACAACATAAGAAAGTAGCAAATAAGGAAAAACAGATCGTTACCTGCCCATTTGTTCCATTTCCATTGGTAATTCCTGCAAGATGGAAAACTATTAAAAACCTCAAGAAAATTATGGATGACACTAAATTCTTGATATCTTATACACGAGGAGCCATATATTCATCAAAAAGGAGTGAATTCACAAACAGCAACAGTCCAGATGATAATCAAGCAGAAAGATGATTGTTTTGTGGTGATTTTTCATTGGAGGAACTAAAGACAGATAGCAGTTTTGCCACCAAATTAGAAGCATACCTGGACTATCACGAGCTGAAGATTTCCGGGCTTCTAGCAATTCTTTCAGCCTCTTGGTAGCCATTGCAGCCTCTTCAGTCTTTCTCTGAAGAACCTGTATGAGAGAAGTTTCTTAAAGTAAACATCTGCTATTATTTTTGTTTACATGGCTAAATGGAGTCAGAAAAAAATGAAGAGATTCTGACCATTTTCTGGCGTTGATTTATTGACTGCAGCTTATGCCTTTCGTACTCATTTTTCCTTCCTTCTTTCCGCAACTGTTTTGCAAATGTATGATTAAGAAAGAGATGTAATCAGTAGACAAAATTTTACCATGTTTAGCGTGAGCTGATACGTTTAGCCTCTTGTTTTCCATAGCATATTTCTTTTAAGATGATTTTTGAAAGTACCTGCAATAGTTCCTTCTCCCGAGAAGCCTTCCACTGTCGGAATTGTTCAGCCTCTTGTTTTATCTTTTGTTGCAATTGAACCTGCAAACTCAAGCATAATAGATTAAGAAACTTAAAATTAGTATGTATACTGAGTCAAAGATGAGGATCAAACCTTTTGGGACTTTATGCATCGAATTTCATCTTGCAATCTTTTAGCTGCTTCATCACTTCTTTGTTTTTGTTTTAAGAGCTGAACCTGGTTTTCTTGTTTCTTTTTGAGATCCAGAATCTAGTGTGCAGAATATCGTAAGAAAAATGTTAGAATATTTGTAGTCCCAGAAGGGGTCCTTTAGACCAGCTTACAAAGAAACATATTCAGAAGAATGTGTCACCTGTGCCTCTAGTGCCTTTAACTTTTGGGTATGGACGTCTTGCATTTTTTGTGTATGCCCATCAGAACTAGCAGCCAAATTTTCAACTTCAGTCAATAAATGGTCCCTCTCTTTCTGTAGTACCAAAACAACAAAATTTAGAATTGGTTTTATCAAAGTACAAAACATGTACGCGTGAACTTCGGTTTAACCTGCACAACTTTCTTCTCATCTTCCAACTCCATGATTTTCTTGCCAAAGTGTTGCTTTAGTGCCACAGTGTCCAACCCTCCAAAGAGTTTCATTTCTGACTGCACAGACCGGAAATGTAACGACAGAACAAAACATGAGAACATGCTGTAGGTCTTGTTATTGGGAGTTTAGACAATCAAAAAATTAACGATAAGAGTTGCTATTAAGAAAAAACAAAGTTTGGAACCAGTTCTAAGCAACTTGAAGACAAAAGTGAGTAGAAATGACACGAGAGGAAAAGATCACCTCTTTCTGCTCCAGCCGTTTGTTCAACTCGTTCAACTCTTTATCCATGGAATTTTGTAGAAGAGTATGCTCCCACTCTTTTGCTACTTCATCAATTTCATTGGAATCACCTGCTAAAATTAGAAATTTCACCCCATATAAAATGGTATGTACAAAGCATATTTGAAACTCACAAAATAAAAAGCAGAAAGGGCATTGGTGACAGAGAATTACAAAGATGAGTAAAAAATCAAGTCCTTGGAGAAAGAGAATTCATACCGGTTATGGCATTACCCATATGATAGTCATGTGACTCTATACTATGTAGACCCCTTTTAAGTCCATCACTTTTAACCGAACATGCATCCTGAAAGACAAAGTGACAGATTTATGCATCTAATCAATGTAGCGCTTGTGGCATAATGGAAATCATATAAGTTTTAAAGAAACAGGAGCACCCATAACATACTTCAGCATCTGTTTCACATTCCGGAATGACAGCACATCTGCTGCGATACTCATGAAGTTCTCGACAAAGATCCTCATTAGCAGCTTCAAGCCAAACAATCCGTTCTTTCAGAAACTATGCAAAAAAATATGAAAAACTTTAATTAGCTTATTTCAGCCAAACAGTCCGATATAGTTGATATATGAAATTACTTGCGAAGCTACAGTATATCCAAGAATACTCTCAACGGATATGTTATTTTAGCACTTTAAATAAGATAAATAGACCAAAAATAAAACCTGCATTTCATCTGATGAAGATCCTCCTCCACGAGCACACAGTTCTGCCTGCAAATATTCTAGCTGTTGCCGCATCTTCAGCATCTCACTAGACATGGGATCTCTGTTAATCTGTTGAATGATATACAGAAGAGTCACATACACAAAACTTTCCTAGAGTAATGGATCTTCTCCTCTCGATGAGGTGACCATAAAACACTAACATTTCATGAAAACATACCACAGGCTTATTTCGGATATTGCGAGCACGATTTGCATACTTTAAAGTGTTAAGAGTTTCCTCAGCATTGATATCAGCTGGACTAATGCAAGCTGAAATGGGGAGAATTTTTTATCAGGATAAAGTATAAACAACTCACTGAGAGAGCTGCGGACCAAAAAGAAGCAAAATATGACAGAAATAAGAATGATACAATACATCAGGGAGATGTTGTTCCGACTATCATACAAAACATAGAAACCAAGTCTGAGTTACTAGAAAACAGTTAACTGCCTAAAATCTTGTTAGGGAAGCTGCAGCATTTTTTCTTTCCTTCTTTGAATATGTAGGCATTTCTACAATGCACTAGCTCTCATGCTGAGAGCCAGCTCATTTCTACAAGGACTTCAGACATGACAAATTGTTTCAAAAGGGGAAAAAAGATGTATATAATTGACCTTAGGATAACAGATAATGTATAGTAATTTGGTATATGTTTCAATTTAGTCCCTAAAGTATTTACTTTGTTCTGATTTAGCCATTGAGTTTTGTTTTTGTTCCAATTTAGTCATCTAACTATTCAAATTGTTCTGATTTAGTCCTTGTATTATCTATTTGGCGAACAAACCTAAGGACTAAATGAAACAAAACAAAGTTAAAGCGATAAATAAGAACAATTTGGATGTTTGAGGATGCAGACTAAAAAAGAAACAAAACTCAAGGACTAAATCGGAACAACGTGGATACTTCATGGACTTAATCTGAATATTTACCTAATAATTGAAAGTATACATGCATACAGATATTAATGAACTAGTCCCACATCCAAACAATGTGGATTTAGTGACCTCTTGATATACTAGTTGGGTCCTCCACCCAATAGCTTAAGCTTTTAGTCTAATTACTGGCATTTCCAATGCCATGTGCATCACTCAAACCTAATCCCCACACGAGATAATTGTGGCCCAACCATCCAGATATGCTACACTAGTCAAATTATGCAGATTCGAAATTATTGTCAAGCTTGTGTATCATTAGTAAGTAGTAAGTAGCACGGCATTCGATTAATAAAAAAAATAGACATAGCAAACTTGGCATAATGACGACGAGCAAGCCTCAAAACTCACCAATCATAACAGTTCTGCTGTTGCCACCAAGTGAATCCTGCCAAGATTGAACTTAGTCATGCAAAAATTTCCAAAAAGGGTAAAGAGAGAAGTGGTTTTCAAAAAAATATATAATCTTTGAACGTTATAAACCTGCAAAAGCCGAGTCAGTTTACTGTCTCGATAAGGAACATGAAGACTTTCTTTGCGCTTTTTATCATCACCGAGTGCACTAATAACATTACCAAGTGCAAGAAGTCCCTTATTAATGTGAACCCCTGTTTAAAAATAGAAAAAGTTTCTAGTGATTAGGCCTGAAAAGCACATCTTTGCATGCAACAGGTGATGAACAGCACAGCCTACCTTCCTTGAAGCGTAGACCATCAGAACCCGTTCTCTTAGCTCTCTCTGATCCAGCAAGATCTACCAAATGCAACTTGGCACATAGATATTCTTCATTCATACTCTCACTTGGATTGCTGTCCCCAGGAAGAACTGGACTGAGTTTGCGCATCTGCTCTAATGTGATAGTGAAGATTGCATGTGAACGGCTATGAAGCAGGACATGGAAAATGTCATTCAATACAGTAGTAAACAACGCAAAATTGGCACTAAGAGTTCGCGTGAACACAATGTTCTCTAACATGACCAGAAACACAGATTATTGAGAATAATTATGGCAATTTCATATATTAACGTACCTACACTGAAGGCTTCGGGAAATTGAGACGACTATTAGAAAATGTTTTCTTAGATGGGAAAAAAACTAACACGAACTTTTTCAATAGATACATACAGGTATATGTAAAATTGGTATCTTATTTTCTCTATAGCTAACATACACTCGAGGAAAGACCATTGTTTATCGGAGATGAAACTAGTTCTAGAATGAAAATATGCAATACGTTTCTTGGAGCAAAGTGAAGATGTAGAACTGACCTAGATTGATTGTTCATGTTCGTACTCCCTGTTGCTCGGCTCAACGAACCTTGTTCCAGGCAAGCAGCCATTTCTTTTAGACTAGTAACACTAACTTCAGTAGATCCTGCCAATGTAATAACGCCGTTTGATGTTTCACGAATTTGAATGGGTGGTTTGCCAGGGACAGTCACTTTCCCCGAGTGTCCATTAGCATGACCATTTGCATTTTCTGGTTTATTCAAGGAAGTAGAATCCAGCAAGTCTTGTACTTCCTCTTTCAAAATCTTTCATACGAAAAACTTCTAGTTAGACACATTAAGAACACAAAATAATATCCAATACATAATCATAATACTATAAATGACTAATTGCAGATAGAGTTCCCAATCTGATGCGGACAATAGAAAACATTCAAGGAAGGGCCGTCGTGAATGAATGTGAGTACTAATCATAGTACACATTTTCATCAATTTCAATGGGTAAGGAAAAAAAAAAGAAATTGAAACCGGCCTAATCAAGGAAACTATGACGAGTACTGTGAGAAATATCCTGATTAGTTCTAATGTCAAATAATGGAAATCGTTCATAAGTAGATTAAGCTAAAGTTCCACGACTAAATTTTCAGAACCCTTTCTATATTATGAGGTGAACACGGCATCAAACCCTTGAATATATTTAGTTTGGTTTACCCTTTTTCAGCAAGCTAGAAATATTCTCCATGAAGTTATACTTGTAGAAAACACGACTCCATTACAATTAGCTTAAAATACAAGAGAGGAAACAATTCAACAAACCTCGATGAAGGAAACATGCATTTGAAATTCAGTTTGATCCTTCAAAGTCTCAATCTTGCTGAACAGAGCTTTCATAACCAAGGGAATTATCCCCGTTTGGCAACCATCTTTGAAGCCAGTGCCCATGGTATACGTTTTCCCCGAACCCGTCTGAAGTATGTATTGCAATGTCAAAATCCGCATGAATGAACAAAAACAAACTTAACCAGTCAAGACGGAAAAGTACAATTTACCTGACCATAAGCAAGAACCGTGGCATTATAACCTTGAAACAACCCATCAACGAGCGGGGCAATACATTCCCCAAATATATCTCCGGGAGGCGATCCAGTGCTTCCATAAACATGATCAAAAGTAAACGAATGCATCCCAATTTGCACCTACACCATAGTCACATCCACTAATTATAATCAACCATGTGAAATCTAGGACTTCAATTACCCAATAAATACAACCTACATCCCTAAACTTCCTTTTTTATCTACTAAACACTAAATCTAAGTGAAAACACTTGATAAATTCAATTTCCAGCTCGCAATTCATCTTCCAAACTTCCACAGATGTCAAAATTGAGCTCATCGGCTCATCCCAAACCCGATCGAGGTAAGATTCTTCAGTAAGCGCGAGATCCAGATCTCCCCACCCAAAACCACCAGGCGAGCTGAATCACTAGAATCGAACATCATGCATTGCGAGGGCGAAGAGTACCTGAGGCTTGCCTGCGACGACGGCCACGCAATCCTTGCATCCCTGAGCCCTCTCGTCGCCGATGAGCGGCCGGATATGCACCGCGACCTTCACGCAACAGTCCTCGCCCCCTCCTGCTTCCATTGGAAGGCGCCACCGAACTCAGATCAAATAGTGGAGAGAATGTTGAGCAAGAGAGAGATAAGGCAGCAGCAGCAGCTGAAACAAACAAACAACCGTTCGCAATGTCTGGTAAAAATGGCAGAATTGGAATCTTAGGAAAGCGATGCAAGCTCAAGCTAACAAGCTAGAGAGAGGAGAAGAAGAAGCTGAGCTAAGCTAAGCTCTGATGGAGAGAGAGAGGTATCTTATTCTGGAGACTATGGAATTGGGAATGAGGAGGAGAAGCACAAAATTAATACCAAACAGTAGTCTCTACTGTCCAGCAATAGAGATCAAGGTATTGAGGAGAGGGAGAGAGAGAGGGGTAGTTTGGGAATTAATGAGGAGGAGGTAACTGCAAGGACAACAACCACTATCATTTTCCGTAGGATTCACAACACCACCAGACCACACGGTTAGGGATGTAGTAAACTTTTATGACACTCTTTCCCATTTTGCCCCTCTGACAACGGCTCTTACCTTCCCTTTTCAATGCCATTAAATTACCTTCTTACCCCCCACGGGAATACAGGAAGAGAGAGAGAAAGCCACGTGACGGTGGGAGCTGCCCTGTATACGTACGTCATTATGATGCCTCTTTTTCTATTTTTGTCTTGTATTTTTAGATTTTGTATGTGAATTTGTACTTTTATTTTGTTTCCCTGCAATCTCTTTTCTTTAGACAGGGGATACTATTTGGTCATGAATAAATACTTTCGATAAGTGGCAGAGTCAGTTTTTCAGTGAGGGGACACCAACTTTTTTCAACGTTAATACGTGGTGTTAAAAGAATGGGATGCACTAGTTTAGCACAATTGTAAGACATGATCAAACAGACACAAGTAGATACAGACTCTACTAGGTGGTTGTCTTGAGTTGTTAGGGTATACTGGATGACCCCAACACGCGGAAGATGATCTGAAAAAACCGGCCCATGCCAAGGCCCGATGGGCTTCCATCCCCCATCAGTCCCCAGCTCTCGAGACTCATGGTCGTCGGCGAGACTACTCGGTAGACCTCGCCGATGGCACCGGGTCTTCCTCCCTTTGCTTTGGCGGGCCAGGATTGACCCCGTCGTCATCATCTTCACTACCGTCAAGCGAAACCACACGCATCCTGCAATGGATTGAGAGCAGACTGGCAAACATCAGATTGAACAAGGGATGGGGTTCCACCGTAGGGCCGTCCCTAAGGATGGAGAAGGTTGTTAAAGGAGAGAGGTGGGAAAGAGGCTCTCGCTCGGCTACAAGAAGGTGGTGACGACAACACACCAATTTCATTTCGGAACCCTAAAATTTTCATTCTGCACTCGGGAGAGCTGGAGGCAGACAGAGAGCAAGACGATATAGGGGATTAATTATAACTCGTATTTAATTGGTGTGCAACTTCCATATTTACAAAAGAAAGCACTACATGTTACAAGTATAATAGTTACTTAAAACCAATTAAGAGTAAGTTTGCACAAATTATTTAATTATGAAAAAGTGAAGTGAGGGTCGGAGGGGTGGGATCGGAGAAAGAGACAGGGCATTGGTAGAGAGGAAGTAAAGAAAAAAAAGAGACCCACAAATTAGACAAAGGCAGCTGGAGGGGTGCCCTCACTCACATACCCTAATGCCTCATAGACCCCACAAGTGGTCCCCATCCTATTCCCACTTCTGCTGCTCTTCTCACTCCATCTTCATGTTTTCATTCCACTTTCTTTGTTTTTTTTAACTAAAAGATTCATTAATAAAAATAAATTTTACACACGGAGCCGTACAAATATTGTATTTACCGATCGTTTTTTGAGAATTTGAGAGACGACTAGCAAGATGAATAGCTCTCGAAAATGAGTCTAAATAAACCACAACTATCGGGTCGGTCTTTTTTATCGACCTTTCGGGAAAATCCGCCAATAGAGAGACCTGATCGGACACGCTACCAGAGACAGCAGCCCTACCTACCGGAGATCTGAGATTCCGGAAGAGGGGGAAAATATTGCATCCACCGATTGTTCTCGAGAACTTGAGAGACGACCAGCGAGATGAATAGCTCTCGAAAAGGACGACGCAACGCCTAAATAAACCACAACTACCAGGTCGGCCTTTCTTATCGACTTTTCGGAAAGATCCGCCGATAGAGAGACCCGACCGGACACGCTACCAGAGGCAGCAGCCCCCCCCACCCGGGGTCCGAGGTTCCGACGGATGGGGACAA
>JAYMSV010001572.1:0-12546 GCA_036897745.1 Erodium moschatum | reverse complement strand
CTCTTGAGAATCCCACTTTATATCGCCGATTAGTTGGAGGGTTGGTATACCTCACTGTTACTAGGTCTGACATTGCATATGATGTCCATATCGTCAGTCAGTTCATGTGCGCACCTCGTACTACTCCCTATGAGGATGAGTGTGTAGAATATCTTGTATAGGGCCAGCCCATGTGGCCCATTAGGATTAACATTGAGTTTAGGAAACACTAGTACTATATATACATGTACAATGTATAGGCATTTGTATCGAATATAATACAATTATCACAATTGTTATCAGAAATGACAATCAATCTCTACGTGTTTCGTACGTTCATGAAATATTGGATTGGAGGTAATGTGAATATCTACACGATTATCACAAAAGAGTGGGATCGTCAAACTATATATTTATCGGGTGGAAACGACCATGGCTCTATATTCGGATTTTGATGACGAACAATATGCTTCTCCCAAAAAAACTGGAGAGGAACCAAGGAGCACGATGTAGCCGGTTGTAGGCTTCCGAGTGTTAGGGGATCATACTCATCGCCATCATAGTATGGTTAAATATTGGGGTGCTATCGGTTGGGAAGAATAGCCCTTACTTAGGCTACTTTAGAGATAACAAAAAACATGATATTAAAGTTGGTTCATCCCACAACCTGTTTGTCACCTGTACCATGTGGCCTCCGGTCCATATGCAAGTGTTCAGTCCTGTTTCGAGTCACGCGTAGATGTTCAGTATTTCACGTGACATGGAGGGTTGAAGTATAACCCCAAATCTAATAAATTTAATAAAAAAAAGCTACTTAAAATAGTAAGACCACACCTAAATAGACTTTTTTAATTGCGGAAGTCCGTCCTGGACATAAATAACATGTTTTAAACCAAATTTTACCACCGGTGAAAACATACTAAAAGAAACTCTTGGATGCACAACAATTTGATATTTTACTTTTTTTTTTGAAATAAATTTGATATTTTACTTGCTACCACGAGCGTGCGTTGACAAAATTACATTTTCTTACATTTCATTTATACAAATAAAATCCGGAAGCATATTTCTCAAGGAGGATAAATAGAAACAAAATATATGTGAAATATGTAGTAAATAATAAATTTATAAATAAAAATATATTTTTCCATAAAAGGATATATAAAGATTAAAACAATCGAAAGAGAGAACTGTAATTACTTCGGACCTATGGATCGAGCCATAAGAAAGAGAATCTCAGAAATATATTTCTTATAAAAGATAACCAAAAAAATAAAAATAAAATAGATATTTCATGTATAAGATAAATAATAGATCAATTATTAGAGTAACATTTGATGTGTGAGAAACAGTAAAAAAAAGAGTAGTTAAAATAAATAAATAAAAACAAGTTTAGGGACAAAAAAACGGTCAAATATTTAAAAATGATAATTGATATTTGGGTTGTCCCTCTCTCTTTCTGTGTCTGAAACTGCTTTCAAATTTGAAAAAAGCTCTCGCCCACCACACCTCCATTTCCATGCGCGCGCCTCTATTTTTGCTCCCTCTCTCTCTCTATAAACCTCCAATTCTCTATCTTTCTCCCAAACCCATTTCTTATCCTTCCAGTGCGTCTATGTTCTCTTACGCATTATCTTCTCTATCGGGATAGAACTTAACCCAGTAACCACAGCCCAGATCTGTTGCTGGGCACCGACCACCATAGCTTCTTCGATTCTCAACTGTAAGATGAGATGTTCTTCCCTCTCTCTGTTTTTCGGATTCGTGTGCTTGAAGTTGAATCCACGTTGTGGAAATGGGAACTTTGTAGTGCTCTATTTCGCTTGTGGTTCTGTGTTGAATGCTGATGCTAATTGTTGATTCGTCTTATTGGGTTTCTGTTTCGTGAGTCGATTTGCAGTGGGTTTTTGTTTTGGGTGTCCGATTGGGATGAAACCCAGAAATTTAGGTGAAGAGGATTGAGCAAATCTGTATCGATTTTGTTTCTGTAGTGTAATTCTCACATGGGTTTGTTCTAAAACGATGACTTCCAAAGTCTGACATTTTTTATGAGTGTTTTGAAGACTAATTCGAGCTTGGAAGGCCTCCTCAACTTTCAAATCAGACCTATTTTGTTTCAGATTGCAAGTTTTCGTTGTTTTTGCACCAAATTTGTTGATATTTTGTTGCATTTTGATTTGTTTATGCTCCCAATAGGTAATTATTTGTGAGAAATGATTAAATAGAAAATTAGTTTGTTTGATTGTAATTAACTTTTTTCAATCAAACAAACTAATTTTGTTTATGCTTGGTAATTTTTATCTTCATGTCTCAAAAAGCACAAGAGCTCCTCAATATCAGGAATCGAATGTATTATTTTGTTTGCATTCAAAATTGATTATATGATGGGGATGATTAGAGTCCCACTTTGAAAAGATTTAGATCATATAACTGCTTAATAAACTATTTTGGGGTCTCCAATTATGAGTTTGAGCTTTTAGGTAGGTTGAGTTTTACAATGTGGTATTGTATTGTATCTACTAGTTTTGCTTTAACTGACAATTCTAATAATTGTTTTTTTATCGTTATTTGCAGAGAATGGACTCTCTTCCTGATGGTGTTGTCCAGTACATCTTGTCGTACATAAACAATGCCAAGGACGTAGCCTTATGTAACTGTATCTCCAAGCGATGGAAGGAGTCACTGCCTTACATTAAGAGCATCTACTTCCCTCGCAACTCTTTTGAAAGCTATAGTGGAAAGGACAACCCTGAAAATATTGTCCTAAAGATGATATCCTCTTTTGTTCGTTTGGAGGAGCTTGTTGTCTATTGCCAGTTCTCAAGTATTGGGCTTGCTTCATGGCTATCACATGCAAGCCGATCTCTCAAGCACCTTGAACTTAGGATGGATAACCTTATTGAACAGAACTCCAATGAAGAGACCCCTTCGAAATTGGATTGCATCAATGCTGCTAGGAATTTGAACTCATTGAAGCTCTGGGGAGTGCTAATGAGCAATCCTCCTCAGTGGGATATCTTCCAGCAACTCAGGGATCTTGAGATAGTGGGTGCAAGATTAGAGGATCATTCACTGTCGGCTGCACTTAAAGCATGCCCGAACCTCACCAGCTTGGTGCTGCTTGGCTGTGAAGGACTTAGATCAGTGACAATTGAACTGCCATATCTACAGGAGTGCAAGCTTGACTTTTATGGTGTTGGTAATTGCTCTCTCACCCTCAATTCCCCAGGAATCGAGACTCTTGAGATACAAGGTTGTAGTTGGATCAAGGTTCCTCAGACCAAGCACTTGAAGAATCTTTCAATCTCCAATGGTTCAGGTAATTATCTTTCCGAAAGTCCATTACAAAGCTGTAGAGTGTAGTTTTAGTGTTGTGCTTGTGCCCATAACTGATATATATCTGTCAAATGCTTTCAGGTAGAGTTTACATGGTTGATTTCGGAAAGCTTCAGGCACTCGAGTTTTTGTCCATCCGAGGGGTGCAATGGGGTTGGGGAGCGGTGAACAAAATGCTAACATGGGCTAGCGAGGTGAAGCATCTCTACATGAAAGTGGAGTTCACAGGTGATTTCGATGACCTTCAGCCATTCCCGGAGATTGATCTTGTTGAGTTCTTCAACAGCCATCCAAAGCTGCAAAAGTTTGACATCCATGGAGCCATGTTTGCAGCTCTTTGCCAGAAGAACAGCCTCAAGAATGTGAGTGTTATGCTAAAAAATGTCGCGTTACGCTCAAAACAGCTCCACAATCTCAAAATTTTATATCCATTCCTAAATAGACTCTCTTCTTTGCAGTTGGATACAGAGTTTTCAATTCCATGCTTAGAGGAGGTGGTGATCACAGTGAGATCGCCGTTGAATGCTGAACAGAAGATGAGCACTCTGGAGTCGTTGGTCAAGTATGGAAGGAGGTTGAAGATGATGGTGGTAAAGATCCTTCAGATGAAGAGTAACCACAGCAGTGCTGATGATTTCTTCGATGAGATATGCAAGTTCAGATACATGAATCGCAAGATTGTTCGTATAGAATAACAGAGCTTGCAGCTTCATTGTTTTGTGTTCAAATTTTCCAATTTGATAATTTATGATTAACAGCTGACTGCAGCTAAACATTGATTCTTAAGTTTTATGTAGACTTGTTGGTTAATGATAATGTATTGAGTTTTGATCCTATTGTGAGTTTCTTTTATTGAGGCAGTATAGAATTTGTTCTCAAGTTCTGCGGGTCAATTTTTACTGAGGCAGTCCTGTTTTCGTAGTTTTTTCTTATCTTATTTACTTTTACTTGTTATCCCTTCTCTTCTCCTATGCATTTGTCTTGCCCTCCAGTCCGATTTAGGATCGGCATATTCGAGTTTCGAGATGGAGGAATTGTTTTATGGGCTGCACGTTTGGGTGAAGTCATATTATGAGCCGATCGTTCGAGAGAGGTTGTTTTTAGGACGAACCGTTCAAGGGACGCCGGGTTTTATGCCAACGCATGATCCATCTTATCAATCACTTGAAAAACACGAGAGCGGCGGATCAAGACGACGGACCGACAAGACCAGAACGCCCCACCATGAAAGCTGTGAGTTTCAGAAGAACTGGTATTATAGGTTTCGTAGTTTGTATGTATTCGTTGCCGAGTTTCTGTTTCCTTTTCGTTCTACAATCCAAAGGAGAACCGGTTTCAGTTTCCTTTTTTTCTACGATGCAAAGTAGAATTTTGTTACATGTCCACGAGCGCCAGTAGACCTGCGGGTGTACCAGACTATATTCTGGAACCTAGGATCTATGATCATGTGAACTCGATTGTAAGATTAGAGTTATTACGTCGAATAAAAATACATACGTCTCTTCGTTTCGAAAATAAATAAATTATACCGACTTGTCTGTGAGCTCGTTCACAATGACACTGTATGTTTAACTTATCATCACATTTAATTATTTGATACAATTGGATATGTTGAAATAAGAATATATATTTCATATGCAGATAAATCACTAAAACAAACAGGTTAGATAAATTAACTCATTTAGTTAATTTCTTGTAATAAAATCGTATCAAAGTTCTGTTATAAAAAAATAGGAATTATCAATTAACCTAAATATGATTTGTAATAAAACTCGAATTAGGCTGATTTATCAAATAATGAAATGAAAGCCCGCATCGATACGGGTGTAGTTTCGCTCGGTTTTTAAACCAGACAAAAGAGTCCCCACCAAAGGATCGAGCAACGTTATGGGCCACACCTTGAGCACTCTACACCAGTATCACTTTTATTTTGTGTCTTTATTTTGGTTAACTAGTGGCTTTTTATAGCCTTCAAAAGACCGTTCCGACCGATCAAAATTTATCTCAGGACCTTGTTCGGATTTCTAGGGTTCACTACATGTAATGTCTCTCATCTATTAATAATGAAGTTTCTGTTTTCGCTCAAAAAAAAAAAAAATGCCCGAAAGTACGGAAACAAGACATGTCATAAAAGCCTTGAGACTCAAAGCCGCATTACCTAAATTTTCCAGATCGTCAATTATCAACTTCTATTCAATTTCAGGTGAGAAGCATAGTTCCTATCTAATCTTAGAATCATATTCTTCTTCTTCCTTTCGAGTAAGATTCGGGTCTCAGTTCCTTGTTTCACCTCTTTTTTTCCCTAGGGTTCATGCAAAAAAGTTCCGTAGAAGGGTCAAGTTCAGATCGTTATCACAGGTAAAATCTGTGTTTTGAGTTCCCTATCTCCATTACCCAGTTTTCTGTTTGGCTCGCGGGAAAAGGGTCGGTGGGAAGTTCCGATTTTACTCCCAACCATGCCTCGATTTCAAATACTGATAAAATCTGAAAGTTTGATTTATGTTCCTGTCGTTTAATTGCTTCTGCTGATTATGGGATTGAAAGGAATTGGAATTTGAATCATGGGTTTTGCTGTTGTGTCTGTTGTTTTCTCAGCAACTAATTGGATTTACAGTAATTGATGAATACTAAGTTATTTTTGCTGATGTTGGCATGCAGTTTGTAAAAATGAAAGTGAAATGACAATTTGTATGGGTTTGACTCCTGTTTGTTGATGGGTTATGATGTTGCAGGTCAATCATTTTTGTTTCTGTTGTTGTGTTGAGGAGCCAGTGTACTCAGAGCTGATATATTGTGAAGTTGAGGTGATAAAAAGATGCCTCGTGATTTGTCTCGCTCTAGATCACGATCTCCTTCATATAGGCGAAGGCATTCCCCTTCACCTCGGTATAGCAGGAGAAGCAGAAGGGATAGAAGCCGCTCTCCTTATTCGTCTTATTCTCATAGCAGGTGATCCCGTTGATAATCTTGTCTTTATGTCACCATAATTAATTTCTAAGCAATTGTAAGAACGGTTGGTGACTCATATATTTCTCTGGAGGAGTTGAAACCCGTACGCATCTTATCCTTTTTTTGTCTCATCTCATTCCTTTGATGATTAAAATTCAAACGTTTTAACTTTAACAGTATGTGTTAGTTGTAATCTTATCTAAACCTCGGATGGCTAAATTGAAGCAATCCATGAACTTTGTTAACAAGTAGGTATTTGGGAGTGGTTGTTTTTATTTTGATGTTAATGTCTCAATGTTCTCAGTGCTGTTTGTCTTATGATTTGGTGATTCTATCAATAAACTACTCTTTCTTTGGTCATCTGACTTTTCGGGGACCTTTACTTTTTTCATGAGAAATCTTTGGAAGCCTGATGTAAATATCGAAAAGGTACAGATTGTGAGAGCTAAATACTGCATGCTCTTTATAAGGAAATTAAAAAAACTCAGTTTCTTCCCATCACATGGGAAGTGAACAGGTGATGGGTGCTGATGTGTGTTCTTTTGTTGCTCGATTGTGACATTAGCTTCTTCATGTGATAAAAGATGGAGCACACAGATTATTCTTAACAATGTATGAGGTAACTGTACATGTTTCTACATTTAATGTGCTAAATGGTGAGCTGCTTAGTACATATTGTAGATGTTTAGTGGATTGAAATGTTTTTCTGGTGTTGCTCACATGACTTCTGTTCTATTATACAGACGGAAAAGTCGTTCTATTTCTCCAAGGCGACGTAAAAGCCGTTCTCCAACACCAAAGCGCCGTTCTCATACTCCAAGGCGTTACAAGAGGCAAGGAACTAGAAGCCCATCATTGTCTCCTGTTCGTAAATCTTCTAGCCCAAGTCTTGGGTCAATAGAGCGCAAAAATGATATTGAAAAGTTGAAAAAAGAAGAAGAGAAGAAAAGGTATCAATTACATTAAACTTGAATTTGAACAATCACCTATAGTCAAATTTGTGTTTTAAGTGTACTTAATTTATAATTTTGGGATTTGTTTCGGGATTCCAAGAATTGATTTTAGGCCATTGTCTAGTCAAACAATTTATCTGATTCTAGTTTGGCTAATTATTATTTTTTGCATTTTATCCTTTACCTTTGAACCCTTGATCTCATTAGGCAAGTGCATGGACAAGTTTGATATTTTACTCTACTACGTCACATACATTCCATACTTGAGTGCTTGTTTGGTGGAGAAGACTTTGGCCACATAGATTAGAAAGTTGAGATATTTTCTGGCTAGAGTTGAGGTTATTCAGTAATTAGTTTTAGAACTGCAGCAGGTTACTTTGACATTCTTCTCCACAGGCTTTTCTGAAGGAAGATACACTGCTATATTTCAACTTGTTATATTTGATGATCAAATTTGGGTGCTTGCTTCATTTATCTACTGTTCACCGGTTATGAAACTCATTTGTTTGGTTTAGGATACAGTTAGAGGTATGCCTTGAGAGCATGAGTTTAAGTATATAATTGTGTCGTCATGAAGGTTTGTTTGCCATTTACTGTAATTAAATGAAAAAATGGAGGAAAAAACAAAAAGATTCATGATGCTGTGAAGTTGTAGTGTTTGTACATACAAACTGAAATCTGAGACTTCGAGATTAACTTTACCTCCTGTACTTGCAGGCGCCATCAGGAAGCTGAACTGAAATTGCTTGAAGAAGAGAGTGCTAAGAGAGTTGAAGCAATGATTCAGAGGAAAGTGAAAGAGAGCTTAAACTGTGAAGAAGTCAAGCTGGAGATACATAAGCGATTGGAGGAGGGGAGGAGAAGACTTCACGATGAAGTTGAAGCTCAACTCGAGAAAGAAAGAGAAGCTGCTCTTATTGAAGCCAAAGAGGAGGAGGTAAATAGTTTGGATGATAAATATATTGTGCATCTTTCAGTTCTAGGACCTTAATTTCTGTTTGGTTTATAGGAAAGAGCAAGAAAAGAAAAGGAAGAGCTGGAAAAGATGCTTGAAGAGAACCAGAGGAGGGTGGAAGAAGCGCAGCAAAGGGAAGCTCTGGAGCAACAGCAAAGAGAAGAAGAAAGGTATAGAGAACTCGAAGAGATTCAAAGGCAAAAAGAAGAAGCTTTGAGAAGGAAAAGGCAGCAAGAGGAAGAAGAACGATCCAATCAGATGAAGCTATTGGGGAAGAACAAATCAAGACCAAAACTATCCTTTGCTTTTGGATCAAAATGAATTTGCATCCAAAACCCAGTTCGGGTTTGGGTTCTCAATGTATGTTGTTCAGTTCCAGACTATATATTTCTTGTAACCGAAACAGAAGTTGATAAATGAATCTTTTCAACATTGCCATGAATCTGTACAGTGTATTGTGCTCAAATTTATATACAGCTGCTGATCAATTTTTTGTCTGTAAGAAATGCCAGACTTGATGTCTGTTTCATGACGTCCGGTCGGGGAAAACTTTCTCTAAGAACTTGATGAAACGATGAGCATAAAGCTTTGGCTCAACAACTGAGATCAGAAGAGGGTCATTTTGCAGCGACTTGCAAGCATGCTCAACCTTCTTCTTCACATTGTATTGCTGCAAAATATCGATTATGCCCATGTAAAGAACAGCATCATAGACCTCAAAGAGTTCGATTTCAGCTGACTCGTCCTGCTGAATCTTGTGGTTGGCCTGAGCCGGCATGTTCACTCCCAACTGCACCGGTAACCTGTAAGTCACTTGTCCAGTTCAGCAGGCAACCTTAAAGATCACAAGTAGAAAAGTACAATGAGAGTAGCTAACCTCGCAGTACCGGGAAGTAAGAGATCGACTTCCTTTTCACCAACAGAGGATGCTCTAAGCGTGCTCCCTCTAATGTGAGGGCCCGGAGTTCTTCTCACAGAGCTTGGCTCATGAGTTACTAGGACGAGGCCTTTTGGACGAATTGCAAGCTCTCCTTGTGAAGTTGCATCTAAGGAAAGACATGCATTAGCTGAACATCAACTACTTTATGTTCAAATAAATTGTTGATTGCAAATAACTATTTTCTTGTACACGGAATTTATTCTCAATTTTAAACTTTTACATCCAGCTACCTAAACGTTCAAAAAAATTACACATAGCTCCTTTTTGTAGAAAATGACAAAATACCCTTGACTCTAATTTCAAAAACTACTTCATAATTACCAAAACGTTTTGATTAGATGTAAAGACTCCTTACAAGATAAAACTATAAAAGACCATTTTTTGAGATTAGGGTCAAGGGCATGTTCGTTATTTTGTGACGAAAAAGAGCTACGTGTGATTTTTTGCAAGTTGAGGTAGCTGGATGTAAATTTTAAAGTTTGGGATAGTTATGTGCAAAAGACGTATAATGCGCAATAGCTATCTACAATCAACCTTATCGGAAAAGAGCAATTACCTTCGCTGCCCGAGAAACTCTCGTGATTGCTCATGGAATCAGAAGATTCTAGAAGGATCTTCAAATGCTCGGGAGCTCTAAAATGTAACCCCAACAGAAGGCTGTAATCGATTATCTGTTGGGACTCTAAGAACTCACAATCTCGGGAAATTTGTCTGCTAAAAGATGATCGAGATCAAGATCTTTCCAACAAGAAAAGCCCGAAAATATTGGATTCAAACACAAACTTACTCAACAAGTGATTGTCGCAACAATCTGTCCATGTGAAACTCATACTCAAGGTCAAGATCCTTCAAAGTGGTATTCTCCTGTATTTTATCTTTATCGGTACATCTCCCAACTGTTGACCCCTTAAGGTCATAACGACGGTGGATCAGCAACTCCGTGCAAAACATATTCCCCATGACCACAAATCGTACCTTAAAACAAACAAAAAATCAAATACCGTAAAGAGAAAACTAGGATCACGTGAATTCATAGTAAATACCTTTTTTCCACCTCTCAATATGATCCTATGGAGCCCAAAAAATTTGGTAATGAGAGTGTTTTCGTGCTCTTTAACGTGGTTGAAGTAGCTGGGAAGCATCTTGAGAAGAACCTATCAAGCGAAATACATATATTTATGTATATATATGTTATTCGATAACCGGTCAGATAGTTTAGTACAAGTTACAACGTATTGTATCGGTTCAAACCTTGAGTTCAGATCTTTTTACTGTCTTGATCACGAATTTATCATCGTGAGACACATAGAAGATGCTGCCACTTTTCCCCGGCGAAGAAATCTCCTTCAAGCCATTGTCTCCACAAATGGACATCATATACTCCGCCGCATCTAGCTTGAACATCTCCCTCAGATTTCTGAATAAACGACCCATTCACTTACACACGTATTTAATGGGGAATTCCTTAAAACTACCTCTATGAATTGCCCACGAACGGAAATCTACCCTTTGAAAAAATATGAAACAAAATTACTATTTTAACCCTGGTCCTTTTGAAGATAACAATTTTCTCGTAAGTAATTAAAATAATAATAATTTTAAAATTAAAATGATGATGAATAATTAAAATAAATATTTATTTTTCATTTCAAGGACAATTAGTGTCATTTTGAATAAAATAAATAGTAGAAATAAAATTATTTGTTTACTTTCATTTCAAGGGTAATTTTGTCATTTTGAAAAGGTAAAAAATTCCATCCATTTAACGGAATTATCCGTAAGTGTTTCAAACAAAGGGTAGTTTATAATTCATAGGAATTCCCCCAATATTTAAAATCAAATTACAAGAACCCATGCCAAAAAACAAATAGGTACCTGAAGACCATAGGGCAATAATCCTTCCAGAAAAAATCGATCGAATAGTGTGGAGGGGTAAATTGGGAACCCTTTCTCGGGAAATACATTCGTATTCTCGCTCGACCTCCAAAATCCGAAGCTCTAACATCACGTACTGGTACTGGAGTGATTTTGCCTACAGTGTACCTGTGGACTTCAAATAAAGTTCTTCCTAAGTTTAACAAAGCATAATCATTATTAGAACAATATTTAGAACATTACATCGATGGTTGATAACTGGTTTACCTGATACCAAGCTGCAAATCGAGCATCAAGTGATAACTTCGATGGCTATCGAATAAGTTCACACAAGATTTTTTCTTCACTTCCTTGGCATGAAATTTATTGCGATGCTTGAATCTTTGTGATTGCTTTGTGCAAATCCGAGCCCTCTCTTTGACCAAAAAGCCCTGCATGTATTCCCTCTCATAAACCACAGAAGCGTTTTGACCAATGTCAGAGGGACACTTTTGACCAATGTCCGAGGGACACGATGAAAGATCTTCAAAACGATTACTAAACAATTTCGGGTTTGATTTTTGGCTCAAACTTTTCATAATTCCACCAACAGAAATACTACGCTTGAGATTCGATCTCGGGCTCTTGGACTCGTTCGAATTTATCGACTCATCATCGTATCCAAGCGAGTTACGCCATTTCTTTAGAGGCAAATCTCTACTTCCAGCAGGATAAAACGTTCCTTTCCCGTCCTTCACATCCTTAGACCACATCCCAAAATAAAAACCTCCATCGGCAAACTTATGAATCCCCGACCCATGCCTAAGCCCATTCAACCACATCCCGTCAAAAAGATCTCCATTGACCCATTTCATAACTCCTCTACCACACATTTTACCGCCCTTCCAATTTCCTATATATGTATTCCCGTTACTCCAAGAATACCTACCGTTACCTTCGTGCACTCCCTCCTTCCACGAGCCTTCGTAGATATCTAAATTAGAGTACTCCTTTCGCCCGAGCCCGTGTGGAATGTTCATCCTCCAAGCCCCTTTATAAATGGATCCATCTGGCCAGGTGAAGATGCCAAAACCAAGAAGATAACCTCCAGAGAAATCACCATCGTATCTTGCTCCCGATGGATATGATATATGTCCTTTTCCCGTTATTTTCCCTTCTTCCCAATCACCATCGTAGATTGTTCCATCCGACCATGTGTATTTTCCCTTCCCATGAGGAGATGTTCCTTTGAAATCACCAATGTAAATGTCTCCATTCATAAAAGCCTGGGCATTGAGCCTGGAAATATGAAATACATAGCTAAGGGTATAATGATTTGGCTTACACAAAAGCTAGTAAATGAAAGGAATAATTGAAATAAAATACCCTCAGGTATTCACTTTTTGCAACTTGTTGCCCTCTTCTTTGATAATCGCAAAAGAGTATCCCGATCTTGTCTTAATTATCAAAGAAGAGAACTACAAATAGCAAAAAGTGAATAATATCTCAGGGTATTTTTTTTGCGATTATCCCTCCAATGACAAGAACAAGAGGTTTCGAATACTGAAATTGACCTTTCC
>JAYMSV010001571.1:0-12546 GCA_036897745.1 Erodium moschatum | reverse complement strand
CCTTTTTTTTGGGGGATGAAAAACCATTATTTTTCTGGTATGACATACGAGCCCCTAACCCGAACCCTTACGTTGCATACGCTCTAAGCATACCACATTTTTGTCATATTTGTACGTGAAATGACAAACATACGCGTACAAAAATTAACCCAACCAGAATACATTAAGACTTTTAATTATAAAATATACATACTTAAAAATAACTGCAAGTCTTATCAACACACACATAACAATTCATATGATATCTACATAATGTAACGTCTAAAACACATAAATCATGTTTTTTCTGCTCTAATCATGCCTTTTCTGCTCTCCAGAATGAAGTAAAGTTCCATTTACTATTCTCCAAGACCACACGCTTCACAATTCTCCATCAAAGTTACCAACCAGCACATGCTCCCATCAGACCCGTCGTAGGAATTAGGTAAGGTTAAAAAGTACACCTTCATTTATTACCTCTGCTCTGCACTAATTATTCCAATATCAAAATTCCATTAATTAATTTAATTTAATTACACCCAATTATTTATTTATATAATAACTGTTTTTAAAAAAATAAAATTGGTAAGATCCAAGGGCTCGAAACGTCACCTTTATTTTCCAACACGCTTGCGAATTACTATAAATATATTTATATTTAAATATATGTATTTGGTGACACACAATCCGTACTCTGACAGCGACCAGTGAAGGATGGTGGCACATGCCTGGTGTCACATCAGAGGAGAATGGACGGCCATGATCCGACTGTACGGTCCCACCAACGGCCCTGATGAAATCTCCCCCCTTCCCCTCTTGGCTCTCTTCTTCCCCTCTCTGCTCCTCAGGTCCAGCTCGGTCGGACCCCTTATAAGAGATAAAACCCCCTTTCTCTCACCTCTTTCATTTCAACTTCACTCCCAACCAGCCAAAGCCAAATATC
This sequence comes from Erodium moschatum, assembly GCA_036897745.1. NCBI lineage: Eukaryota > Viridiplantae > Streptophyta > Magnoliopsida > Geraniales > Geraniaceae > Erodium > Erodium moschatum. Next base: position 11,624 of record JAYMSV010001571.1, on the reverse strand, counting down.
TACTGTCTCTCTCTCACTCGATGCTCTGCTCCATCTTCGTCCTCTTCTCCCCCCTCTGCCTCTCCCTCTGCCCTCCTCTGCGCCTCACCACTCACTCCTTGATCCCCCCACTCGCTCCTCTTCCTCTTTCCTAGGTACCGCGCCTCTGCCTCTCCCGCTCTTTTTCAGGAGAGATCTCCATGGATTCGGGCTTCACTCTCACTGGAAATGGTGTTCCTGGCTGAAGCGGAGAGGCATGGAGGGGTTTGTGGAGTGTTCCTCACTCTGGAGACCGGGAGTGGTAGCTCGGGGGAAGATAATTATGGCTTGAGCTAGGGTTTTAGGCTCTATTTATATAATTTGGTTATTGTATTAAAAAAAGTTGGATATGAAGCTTTCAACATCAGGATTGGGTCAGCAGAGTCATGAAGGTATATATATTTTTTTCCCTTTTGTTCCTATCCCTGTCTCCTTTTCTCTTTTCCATTTTTCTCCCTGGCGAAGCCTTAATTTTTATTTATTATCATTTAGTGATTGACTTTGCATGTGAATGTATTTATATGTATATGTGAATATGTCTGTGTTGGCTTCTTCAAACATTATACTAAACATGCTGTGATGGATTTTTTTATTGATGATGGTGGTGGTGATGATGATGATGATGATAGGGGAAAAGAAGTGTTTGAATTCGGAGCTATGGCATGCTTGCGCTGGACCGCTTGTGTCCCTACCTAGCGTAGGGAGCCGTGTGGTCTACTTCCCTCAGGGTCATAGCGAACAGGTTCGCTCATCAATGCTTCTCTCTGTTTCCTTTCCTTTTATCTCATGTGCTTCCAATGTTTTCTAGCTACTCATGTATTATGTGGAACTCTGTAATTGGCAAAATGTTATTGCAATTTCAATGGGTTGATCTTGTAGGTTGCTGCCACAACTAATAAAGAGGTTGACGGGCACATACCCAATTACCCTAATTTACCGCCCCAGCTGATATGCCAGCTTCACAATGTTACAATGCATGTGAGTTATATTCAGTTTATTTTTTTGCCTTCGTAATTTATCAGTTTTTTCCATGTTCGTAGCAAAAATCAACTGAAGTTTTAAAAATAGCTAGATGATTGTTTGTCTGGTTTCAGGCTGATGTTGAAACAGATGAAGTATATGCTCAAATGACATTACAGCCTCTGACACCGGTAATCTTTTGGAGTTGATTCATCTTAAGTTCAATGGTGTTTGGTCGTGGTTTCTCAACTGTGTAGAAATGTTGCATTTCCTTCTTCTACTTACAGCAAGAGCAGAAGGATACTTTTCTTCCCGTGGAGCTGGGGATTCCGAGCAAGCAACCCACAAACTATTTTTGCAAGACTCTGACTGCAAGTGATACGAGTACACATGGAGGTTTTTCTGTTCCTCGTCGTGCTGCGGAGAAAGTTTTTCCTCCACTGGTAGTTTCTTTCTCCTGTTTTGTTTCCTGCAATTACCTAATTATAAATGTAATGTATCAGTTTGGTTCTGTAGGATTTCTCCCAGCAACCTCCAGCGCAGGAACTTATTGCTAGGGATCTCCATGATGTTGAGTGGAAGTTTAGGCATATTTTCCGAGGTCAGTGATATTATAATCTAATTCTTTGTTAATGACTATAGAAGCTTACAATCTTGTGTGTTTTAATGCCATGTCATTCAAATAATTTTCTTCCATGGAAGTAGCAAATCAAGTATAGATGGCTTAAGATTTAAATGGCTACTGCCTATTTAAATGCATGCAATCTTAAGATTTCCTGCCTTATCTTTCTTTTACAGTTCTGCAGATTAATTTTACGCATTAACATCTTATACTGTTAAATTATACTGTCTACTTCTATGGGTGATGGAACGACAGATTTTATCTTTTCCCTTCGTACCCAGTCACCACCTACTTCATCACAAATTGATTACATGCTGCACTCATGTTTCGTTATGAACATCTGCATGTTAAGAGAATTTGCACACAGCATTGATATTCTTCTCATATCGAAGCATGTGTGTGTGGATCAGTAGTATATGGAGGTGTCAATGGTAAAGTAGAATAATGATAACGTGCTTTGATGGAGACACTCTGGTTGAATGGTACAGTATTCTCCTGTGCCCATAAATCACGACAGTTTGGGACTAAGCTCAATGGGTTTCTTGATTAGAATGTTTATGGAACTGCACTTTGGTCAACCTTATATCGATAGTCATCAACTGTTTATTGTAGTTAAATCTTCATTGGTAATGTTGGTACTAGATCATTCATAGTCATGTGAAGCACTTCACCTTCTTAGTTCTCTTCTGTCTGTTGGCGACTAACAGAAACAAATTAATTCCAGAAACCTGACGATTTTGAATTGTTATTTTACATATAAACAGATTTAGGAAGTGTGTCTATTCACTTCTTTGATGTCCATTTTCTAAACTGTGTAGTGTTCTATCTGAGTTACTGGGTGATCATTTTTACTTAATTCTGGTGCTTGAAGGAAAAGATAGCAACGAAGGATCAAACTCAGTTGTAAAGGGATCAGAACCTTGCATGATTAATATCATAAGTTCTCACGTTCCTGAATCTTGATTATTGTTTTTAGATTTTCCGTTACTATGTGTCTCGCATATGATTGTGTACCCTTGGGTTAATTGCCTAGATACACCATGGCGACTACCCTTGGGTTAGGGAAAACTCAGGGATATAAAATATTCCTATCGTTTAATAGCATTACTGAACTAATGTAAAAGCTCACGTTTTTGGCAATGAAAAAAAAAGCAGAACACTATTTCTTTAATCATGCCTTGTTTTGATTTCCTATGAAAACAAAGGATAGAATAATATAAGATAAATGTGATTCAAAAATTTGATATTTTATGTTGTTTGAATGGCCTCACCTTAGTTAACAATAAACCATTTTTTATATATTTTTTGGCTGTACTGGTCTGAAGAGGGGTGGTTTTGTGATTTTCAGTCTTTCAGGAAATATTTTCCTCTTTGCATTACATGTCATCGTGATTGATCCTTCTCTTAATTAGTATGGAGTCTCTTAGGAGACTAAGCTTATGCAAATAAATGATATTATAATATAGTTGGTGGTGCAATACCTCATTCCTGGCATGTTTTCGTTTGGATGAAAATGTCCAGGTGTATGTGCAAGTTTTTCTTATTTTTAATTTCTGATTTAAAAAAAGATAATGAAATTTGAGCTTTTAAAATGCTTAAAAACAGTTTCTTTTGATTAAAAGATGGAGTGGTAGAATTGTTACTATGCCTGAATTTCAGTCATGACGCCTAGTAAGGCATACTACATCTTATGCTATTGCCCTGTAGTTAATATTGTCAAATGATGGTCATGAGTTCATAGATATCTATTCATAACCTGATGGGAGTGCTTATAGTACATATTATCATGGATCAGTGTAATTTAACGGAAGCACTGTACACTGGTACTGGGAAAAATTGACTTGGTGCTAGTTTTTGCAATGAGTATGATAGGGTTATTGGTAGAACACAGGCCTGTCAGATATTCCTAGTATCAAGGTTCGAACAAAACTAGTTCTGCTTGATGTATCATTGTAAAACACTGTAATAAAGCCTTCAAAATCTTGTTAACTATCTAACAATGCAACCTGGGAAATCTGCTTTTGTGGGGTTGATGAGTCAGATTTTATTATATTATCTAGTGACCCAGTTCCCCTAAATTTTGGCTTTGCTTGTACTCTGACTTACATCTATGTTCTTAAAATCTCACAGGACAGCCCAAAAGGCATCTACTCACTACAGGCTGGAGTGTGTTTGTCAGTGCAAAAAGGCTTGTTGCTGGAGACTCTGTTCTTTTCATATGGTACGTATTTACTTTCTCAGTTTGTGGATCCAATTTATATTTGCTTCATTAGGATTCATAAGTTCATATCATATGATTTGATTGTATGCATTAGGAATGAAAAGAATCAGCTTTTTTTGGGAATTCGTCGAGCCATTCGACCTCAAACTGTAATGCCATCTTCGGTTTTATCAAGTGATAGCATGCACATCGGACTCCTCGCTGCTGCAGCTCATGCTGCTGCAACTAATAGCTGTTTCACAATATTTTACAATCCAAGGTGCTGTCATTCATCTAAGTGTGTTCTGTACTATTTGTTTTACGCTCTACATCCTTTCTGCATACAATGATTGTTATATGTAGGTCATTCTAATATGTTTACGTACAGGGCTAGTCCATCGGAGTTTGTCATACCCCTTACAAAATATGTTAAAGCGGCATTTCATACACGGGTTTCTGTTGGGATGCGTTTCCGCATGCTCTTTGAGACTGAAGAATCCAGTGTCCGTCGGTATAATAGTAGTTCATAGTTAATACCAAGTTTGTTTTCTTAATCATATGTTTATATATACTTGATTTTGAATTTACTCCATTAATATGACAACTATTTCTTTGGAGTGAATTATCCATAGTTTTTCCGGGTTGGTGGCATCAGTGCTTTGTCATGCATTATTGTATAGGCTGGACTTATCTCCTTCATTTGATTGGTTATGAAAGAACTCAAGTAATAGGATAGTATAAAATATTCATAATGTGTCATTCCTTGCCTGTTATGGTACTGAGAATCAGGTGTCATTATCATATTTACTTGCACTACTACCTTTTGGAACGTGGAGGTTACTGAATGAGGTGCACTGTAATGACAATCATTTATCAGCAATTTGTATAAGCCTCTTTGTGTTGGATTAGTTGCATGGATTGTATTTTTGGTTTGGTGGAAGAAGTTGTGGTTCTGTTACAAGTCATGTTTTATTTTGTATTGTGGCACCAAGAGACTATTGCTTTTCAGCACCAGAGTACCATGTGTATATTTATACTTGAATGTTTGTATTATCCAGGTATATGGGTACAATAACTGGCATAAGTGACCTGGATCCTGTTCGTTGGGCAAATTCTCATTGGCGGTCTGTTAAGGTATAGTTACTTTGCATGTTTAATTTTTGTAAAACATGTGTGCCCCACATGTGCTGTATACATATGATCTCCATTTTTAAAAAAAACATATGCAGTCCTAATAATAAGGCTACATGGCTTGTTTTGGTCTAATCTGAGGCTTCACTTGGAAGAACCCCTATATGTTTTGTTTAACAAAATCTCGAACTCAAGCCAAAACCATTTGTGTAACAAACAAAACCTAATGGATCAGTATTATTTTGGTATAGACTCCCCTTAATATATATTCCAATACTATATTCACTGTTATTTAATAGAAATCCATAGCTGAATGTAACTAAGTTTAGAAGTCCAGTGTTAATTATATTGCCGAACAGATACAATGTGGTTTGTTGCATGCTGACATGTGGCCTGAAGTTCACTAACTCCTGCTTGAAACAGTTCTGCTTTCCATTATTTAAGCGCTAAAATAATCGGTGAAGTTTTTCTTATTTGTCTTTTCTATTTTGTCCTTTCTCCAGAAAGAGTAGTTGATTTTGTATCCTAGAACTATCTCTATCAACTTTGTTTCCTTTTAAATCCGTCTGCTTGAGTTTGGAGCAATTTTCTTTTGCATGACACCTGTCTTTCCTCTTTACAACATGTAGGTTGGATGGGATGAATCCACTGCAGGTGAGCGGCAGCTAAGGGTATCATTGTGGGAAATTGAACCTTTAACTACTTTCCCCATGTATCCATCACTGTTCCCCCTCCGAATGAAACGTCCGTGGTATCCAGGAGTGTCGTCTATGCAAGGCGGGTTTTCGTTTTATTTTGTTTTACATTTTACATTGATTCAGTTGAGTTTTTGATAGCTTTATGTATCAATCTGCTAATTTAAGTTGACTTGGTGTTAATTTAAAAGTATTTGTTTATTACTAGAACGGTATGTTGTCTGTTTCCACATCCAGTAAAAGATTCAGTGTCCATCACATTGTTTCAAAGAAGTCTGCTTAGAACATCATTTTCTTTGCCTAGCTAGTCATAAAGTAAAATGAACTGATGAGTGCTTAGCTTCATTCATTCAGATTTTGAGGTGCAATATGTTTGGAAATAAGATGAAAAATGCACCCTTGAAATGACTGAATATATCTATAGGATCCAAACTTAAATTTGTTTTGTAAACATTGGTTATTTTCAGGGTAATGCGTTTGGCTTTTCTCCATAGCATCTTGTGTGCAATAGAAGTAGGTCCTTTGCCTTGTCTGATTGCTTTAACTCAGTTTAGCACTGTTTTAATAGTCGGTGGACCTTCTATGCTAGTGCGCATGATGCCTACATGGTAAGTGAGACCAAGTGTCCTACTAAATCCTAATCTTGTGAAATATGCTTTTGAATACATTTATAAACCCTCGGTATGTAGATGATGATATTCCACGTGCATATCATATAATGGAGTCAGTCCATTTAAATGTCACCCATTTGATGTTGTTACAGATAATAGGGATGAAGCAACTAATAGTTTGATGTGGCTGAGGGGGGGTGCTGGAGAACAAGGCCTTCAGTCCATGAATTTTCCATCTGTTGGCATGTTTCCATGGATGCAGCAGAGACTGGATCCTTCATTGCTAGTGAATGATCACAATCAGCAGTACCAAGCGATGTTATCAGCTGGTTTGCAGAATGTTGGAAGTGCAGATCCCATGAGGCAGCAATTTATGCAGTTTCAGCAGCCTCCTGCCCAGTATCTGCAACAGTCTACCAGCCACAATCCCTTGTTGCAACTGCAGCAGCAGCCAATTTCTCCAACTATCCCACAGGCTCAAACTCAAGTTTTGATGAAGAACCAGCCCAGGAACCTTCTACACCAACAACTCAGCAATCAATCTGAGGAACTTGTTCAAAAACAGCCGCCTTCATATCAAGATGCACTTCAGTTACAGGGTGATCAGATGCAGCAGAGGCAGCAGACAAGCTTGCCTTGTCCATCATTTCCAAGACAAGACTTCATGGATTCAGGCTCCAAGTTCTCGTCATCCGTGGCTCCTATACAGAACATCCTCAGTTCACAGTGTCCAGAAGGGAGTGGCAACACTTTGAACTTCTCCAGCACTGGCCACTCCATGTTAAGTGAGCAATTGAGCCAGCAAACATGGACCCCTAACCCTAAGTATGCACAGCCAGAGGTCAATGCATTCACCAACTCCATGTCTCTCTCATCCTACCCTGGCAAAAATGCTGTTGTGGAACAGCAGAATTGTAGCTCAGACAACCCTACACTTTTTGGGGTCAACATTGACTCATCTGGACTCCTGGTTCCTTCTACCGTCCCCAATTTTACTAGTTCAATTGACGCTGATGTGCCCTCAATACCGCTAGGGGAATCTGGATTTCAGAGTCCTCTGTACAGTTGCATGCAGGACTCTTCTGAGTTGTTGCATGGTGCAGGGCAAGTCGACCAATCTACCCCGTCCAGGACATTTGTGAAGGTGCAAACAGCATTTAGGATCTCTCTTAATAATTATGTTTACTCCTTAATATGTTTGGTATATAATGATTTACACACACAGGTGTATAAGTCAGGGTCGGTTGGGCGCTCACTGGACATCACCCGGTTCAGCAGCTATCATGAGCTGCGAGAGGAACTGGCACAAATGTTTGGGATTGAGGGGAAATTAGAAAATCCTCTTAGATCAGGCTGGCAGCTTGTATTTGTTGACAGGGAGAATGACGTGCTTCTCCTTGGAGACGACCCCTGGGAGTAAGTTTCCTTTATTTCTCATGAATTGGTTGATTTTTACTTTTCAATGGCAGGTATAACAAGATCATTATTATTTCAACCACGATGAAAATGTATTGTTAAGCTTATTATGATGTGTGTTTGCAGGGCGTTTGTAAATAACGTCTGGTATATTAAGATACTTTCACCAGAGGATGTGCAGAAGATGGGAGAGCAAGAGATTGAACCCAATGCAGGTCAGAGGCTGAAAAGCAGTGGAAGTGGCCATCTTGGATCACTTGAATACTGACGCCGAGACCAGATCTCCCTACTATCACACGTTTCTTTGTTAGTCAACTGCTTTTACATATAGGACCTACTTCTTTTCGTGTGCTCACACTTCCCCTATTACCTTTTATTTATTCTGTTGAAATATTCTATTGGAAGACAGTTATTTTAAAGACCATGAAGCTCTCGGGGTTGGCTTATATGGATAAAATGTGACTCGAAGCTTAGTATCTGTAGATCAACTGTTTTGAGTCAGTGTATATATGTTAATCATGTCCTAACATCAATTTACACCAGGAACGCAATGAAGCATGGTATTAACTTGCAACTAGTAAACCTATTTCAACTACAGAATATCCCACGTATCAAAATGCGAAACGAAAGCCTTTTGCTAGCTCCAAAGTTTGTCACTACAAATTAAAGGGACAGTATCTTTAGGAAAAAAAATACTGGGCAATAAATTGAAGAGGGACTGGGTAGCCAGATAATTCTTATGACTTGTGAGCATCTTCTGCAGCAGCAGCCTCAAATGTCTCGCCAGCAACAAGTTCAGGAACTTCATCATCATCGTCTTCTTGTGGGGCTGCACCTGCATTTGGTGCTTGCTTCTGGAACTGCTCTGCAAGCTTCCTCAAGTTGTCCAAGTTGTCAGGGCCTGAAAGATTCAACAATCTTATGTTTTCACAATACTGATCTAACGTAGGACTAGTATCGACCCTCAATAATTAAGGTACAATCAAGTGTTGCCTTCAATTAACCTGAAAGTGGACCCTAAAACTATATTGTAATAATGTCTTGGAAAAAGGAGGATTGATATTATATTGCAGTGTCTATGACAAGAGTGATAATGAGTGTATATAAGCATATAGTGATACAAAAAATAGTCTCAAGTTATCAGGAAACATACCCAGCTGGTTGATAATTCCTGGTAGAATATCTTGCAATTCTAAAACACCAAAAGAAAAAATTACGTAAGTTCTTCGACTAAAAATGCTTGATAATTTTAGGACACAAGCAAAAATGATACAGAAGGTGAAACCTAGCCTCTTAACGTGCATGATGAAGAGAAATGATAAAAAACGCAGCTCCCAACAATTCAGGGTAATGTGCATCAATATTTATGGGAGTTATTTCATGAACCTGTGCTGTTCAGTTCAGGAGTTCATTGACGAGAATTATAAGCCTTGTTCAGTAAAGTTGTTAAATTTGTAAACCACTTTTTTGTATTCTAGACCATAAACCACTTGCAATTAAACCTTATTCTCTTGCACATACTTCAATTCAATATCCCAAGCCAAAAAAATGAGATTTTTTTTCTAGCTGTGACTATTGGATGCAGACAGCCCTAGAACTATAATTTGAAGAACAGTTTAGTTCTTGCATGAATAAGAGATACAATAAGACATGAGAATCCAGAACCCCTAATAAAGTTCCAGGGGTGATTGGTGTCACTGACTCTTAATCGAATTATGAGTGTATATTTTGGCCCCATAATAAACAAAATACATGAACATATAGATATAGTTATCAATCAAATATGAGACCAACAGTATATCAAAACACAGTAGATAACCTCATGATGACATAATAAACTAGTTAGTAAAGATAAGAGGAATAAGAAGATATACTTTTTGTTTGAGGAGCACCGCTGACCACCCAAGTGTTGGCAGCAATAGATGCTTGAACTGCAATACCAAACAAAAGTTAGTATGGAGCTGCCAAAGAATAATGATTTAAGACTTCCAAATTAAAGGGAATAATTCTAGATACACATTCTAGAACCTCTTACGCCTTCACTGACCTTTCGGGTTTACAAACTGGATAACTATATCATCCTTGAAAATATTGACTTCTTCAATAGCAGGGATGGCATTGACACCAATCCTCTTCAAGGTGCTCTGAAGCCTTTTATCATCTGTTGTTGCAGTCTTGTGAACAGCCTTCTTCTTTCTGATACAGAGAACACAGAAGACACCAATTCATTAAGCGTGAAGAACAGAAGCTATGAAAAATCAATAACTCAGACCGAACAGTGACAAATGACAATTCTCACTCTGATAATGCTCATTTTAAAGAATCCCCTTAAGTGAATTCACAGCCATCCAAGTGATATTTCTCACTCTATACAACAATGGCTAAATCAGTACTAAACATATTCAGGTTTGCCATGTGAAAATATGGAAGTCGCTAATCTCAGGTGGCAAATTAACAATTAACCCATAGACATAGACATAGGAGGAAAACAAGAGTCCAAACTAGGAAAGAGTGACTAACCTTCTCACACTTCCCTTTCCTCCGGTGCGGACAGCAGTAGCCATCTTCATGAGTTTCTCTCTATCCATCTGCACAGAATGAATCAAATAAACACAACACAAAGTAGGAACTGCACAATTATTATAAATATAAGAGCAAGAACATAGATTTTTTTTATACAAAACCCCAAACAAAAATATCAGAAATGGCCCTGTAATTGAAAATACTTGAAAAGGCACACCTCGTGCTTGAATCCGCATTAATGGACAGTCAAATCCCTAAACCCTAATAAAAACAGTAGTAAATTAAGGGAGGCAAACCCTAGCATTAGCAACAGCCTTGACTTAATTGAAGTAAATAAGAGGATGATCCAATTTTCAGCTAACGAGACTCCATTGATGCAAAGCTGGATAGATATGCTGTTTCACATCATTTTAGATTACCAAAAACTCTGGAAAATCAGAAGAAAAGGAAATATTACCTTGCAAGTTGCAAGGAGTTGAAAACGAAGCAGCGAGAGCGAAACGGGCGCAGCACCGCAAAGAGAGAGAGAGGGAAGCTCAGTAGAAAATGGTGACGAATGAGGCTTACCCTTTCTCGTGGGACGCTCTTTATATAGTTTGATGACAGACACCCTCCAATTTCCGTTAATTTACATTCTGCTCCCCAAAACTTTCTCTTTCTTGGTAAACTATTTTGCGACCCCATAATTTTATTGGAATGGTCAAGCCCAATTCAGATTTCGGCCCAATTAAAAGCGTGAGTATGTTTCCATACCCATAGTGCTGCAGGGCTGGGTTAATTTGTAAAATAACGGTATTCCAGAAATATATTGCAGATTCTAACCCTTGATATTTTGGGGACGAAGTTACGATTGTATCCTCAATGAACTCTCCTCGGTCGAGTGTGGGTCATCTCCTGATCGGTAAACATAAACATAAACACTCAGATCAGACGAGAGTCACACCTGATCGGATATTTTTGTTAAGAGTCAAATCTGGATTCCATTAAAATTTGAGGTTATTATTGATGGCAATCAAATCAAATAAATATATTTTATTTTATTTTGATTTGATTTGATGTGATTATGGTAATCAAGGTAGATTATTATGTGTAATTTATTTCTTTTTAAGGATCTTGTAAATCTCTTATATAAAAGAGTATAGACTTCTCAATAAAATCGTCCAAAACATTTCAATTTATATTTTACATGGTATCAGAGCTCCCGGTTTCGATCCTTGACAAGTTCTTATGAATATGTAGCTTTGCCCACTTGTTAGCTTATGGTTCTAACAAGTGGGTAGGGCATTAGAAGACATATTTTGTCCTACTCTTTATTTTATTTTGGTTCCGTGTCGTGGTCATCGACCACAATCGTTTTCACCTTCTATAATGTTTACACTATCGATCATGAGACGAGATGTTGTTTGCGTCGTCAGCCACGAGATGAGATGATGTTTGCACCGTCGGCC
>JAYMSV010001570.1:0-12546 GCA_036897745.1 Erodium moschatum | reverse complement strand
CGGCTTGGGGAGACATTGCAGGATCCTGTAACGACGACCTTCTCTCTCCTCCCTGAAACGACCCCTTGACATGAGTAGTTGTGCCAACGCGTCGTGTCAGAGCCGACGCAACGTCTAACACTACCCTTGACACGGCACTGCTGCATATGCTCTTAGATTAGAACATCCGCAATCTTTCAGCTTGACCGAGGCTGAAAAAATAAAATAATAATAATAATAAACTTTCATTTCAGTTACCTAAAAAAACTTGCATTTCAGTCTGACTTAATAAACTCACATTTGCATTCCAAAAGGTTGAAACCGTCGACAGAAAGGCGTTTTTTTCTCACAATCCTCTATCGGTCGGTTAAAAACGGGTACGTTTAGCTTAGCATATTGGTGAGGCTGAAAACAATATTTAACTATTTATCTCTCATCAAATTGCTTTCGGTCAGAGTTAGACTGGAGACACTTTTTCATCCAATAAACCTGGCGGGCCGGTCAAAAACCGTAATTGGCCGGATTCCAAATTACCCGCCAAATTCTAGTGCCGTGGTGGATCTCATTTAACCGGTACTCCCGATCCGGTTACCAAAACAGAAAATGGTATAAACGTCGGTTATCGACCAGTGCCCCTGCGGTTAATTTACTGGGCTGAATAGTACCGGATTGAGCCCAACTAATTCAGTTATGATGGGGTCTCTAAGAAGGTACAGTTGGGCTTGCTATTTTAGGCCTCAGACGATGCATGAAAAGAAATGGACTATTTGAGGTTCATAAGACACGTGTAGTGGACCTTTAGTGGGCTTTACATTGGGCCCTCAAAGAAGGGGCAAAAGTGGAAATGCGGTTTCGATTGCCACCCCTGTCAGCGTCAGGACCGCGGGAGAGAGAGAGAGAGAGAGAAAAGTCTGCTAAATCGGAGACTCGGAGGAGCTGCAGAGAGCTAAGGGAAGTGAACGGAGACGGTGAGATCTGATCGGAGAAGAATGAGGATCGTCGGACTCACCGGAGGGATCTCGTCTGGGAAGAGTACGGTCTCGAATCTGTTCAAGTCCCATGGCGTCCCCGTCGTTGACGCCGATCTCGTAGCTCGTGTATGCTCTCTTCTCGTATCTTCGTTCAATTTTTGTGTGCATTTTGTGATGAATCGCGTAAGGAACTGTTACGGTTACTACTCAAGCATTGATGCTCTGTTGTCCTCTCTAGAATTCAGTAATTGTGACGAATTCAATTGTTTTTGCTTTCCAATTCGATTTCAATATTGTGGTTCTCATGGTGCGTGTATATTTGATAATTTCAGTTATGGAAGCCTTTGTGTAGTTAGTAAGTTCTGCTATGTGATCATTGCAACTTGAAGTGTAGATTCTACAACAGAATTGCGTTGAAGTTCAGAAAATTAGTTCAGTTGATTCTTCTTGGAGTGAAATTGCCCTGCAATTTTATTGAGAATTGATATTTTTGGCTTGAGTTTTTGCTTCTGAATGTGTGAGCATCAGTTGTGACAGAACTTGCTTTTTGTTCTATGACATTCATCTAGATATTTGTTCTGCAAAGACAGCTTCACGTAATTTTCTATCGAACTATTGTTCATCATGAGTATAAGTTTATCAATCTTCAATTTCTCATTATATTCGGACCATGGCTCTAATATTTGTTGAGGTTGACACTTATCACATTGCTTTTTTCGATGTTGTCCTTGAGTACTAGTGAAGAGCTAGATTTATTGGCATAGTGGGTTAAGTGAGGTACTGGTTCAGAAGACTGATGAAAATAAGGGGGTGGGGGTGGTCAACAGTTGCTGGTGTTCTGATCCACAAGTTTGAGGAAGACTTAGCAATCTTATTAAGGTTTCTCTTTGACAATTTTATCGAATCAGATTGGTTTTATTTTTAGGATGTGTTAAAGAAAGGCACTGGTGGATGGAAGAAAGTGGTTGCTGCGTTTGGACGGGAGATTTTGCTACCCAATGGAGAAGTGGATAGGCCAAAATTTGGCCAAATTGTATTCTCTGATCCTTCAAAGCGGCAACTTCTCAATCGGTATGTCATTTGCATTTCCATGCTTTGTGAACAATGACTAATTCTATTGTTTATTCTCATAGTACATGTAATGTGCATGCATCAACTTTGGTGAACTTGGGTCCATGAGACCAGAATTCAAGTCCTAGGAGTGGTGTCGCTGAAGCCTTTTCTCTCCAATTTTGATCGGCCCTTTTTGGGCTTCCCCGGCTTATGTTGGGCTTCTTTGATCTCTATCAACTTTTTGTTTGGCCAAGTGGGAAAAATAGTGTTCCCTTCTATCCTCATTTCGTGGTCTTGTTTTTATCCTTGGAAGTGTTTGTTGACCAATCCCAACTCATTTTAGAGAATCACTTTTATCCATAATATAATACTTAAGTTTGCCGATTGCCAATTGCCAATCTTCATGCTATTCTATAATGACAGTTGCTTGTATTTAAATGTTATGAATATTGGATGCCAGCTTAATCCTGGATTTGGTTTATCATCTTCTTGTAGGATCTTAGCTCCTTATATATCCTCTGGCATATTTTTTGAAATCCTGAAGCTATGGTTGAAGGGGTTCAAAGTTATTGTTCTAGATGTTCCTCTATTGTTTGAGGCCAAGATGGATAAGTGGACAAAACCCATCATCGTAGTATGGGTTGATCCCGAGACACAGCTTCAGAGGCTCATGGCGAGAGACGGATCAAGTGAGGAGGACGCAAGAAACAGGATAAATGCTCAGATGTCATTGGATTTGAAAAGGTCGAAAGCAGACATATTGATTGATAACACCGGATCACTGGAAGACTTGAATGAACAGTTTCGGAAGGTACTATTCCAGGTAACGAGGCCTCTGACGTGGACCGAGTTTGGGCTTTCTAGGCAGGGAGCCTTTGCAGCCCTGGCATCTGTTGTTTTTGGCGTTCTTATATTCAGAAATTTTCATAGCAGTCGTTTATAGAAACTATGCCATCTTCAAACTTGAAATCAATGCTGTCATTAATAATTTGTTCACTTTGATGTATTTGTATTATATTCGACCAGTGCTATATTCGATATGTTTTCGCTAATGTAACCGTATCGTTCCTTTTTCTCCGTCCTATTTCCTCTTAATTGCCATTCTCTTTAAGAGAGGCGTTAATATTGTTGTGCACACACACATATATGTATATCTGCACCAAAACTGGATCCCAAGACCTTGCTTACAGGCAATCAAACTCTTCACGACTTGGCTCAACAGGTATTGGTGTTCATTATCATAATTCGTGTATCCTTTTTGCTTCACCTTTCATTTGCACTAGGAGATTCATATCCGTCTAGCATAACAGGGCAACTGCTACTTTCTCGGTTTGTGCATGATACAGGTACTCGCTTTAGTTCTGGTTCTTAATTCTTTAAAAAATGATTGATCTGAGAATGTGATGTCCGGGTTTATTCTTCTATTCATTAGTTTTGTGCTGCTGTGCAGATTTCCTGGTATGGACTGTGAAGTTGGGTGCAGAGTATTGGTAAACCATAAAGTTAGAGAAACAAGTACAGTTTCGTGCTGTAAATAGAATTTATTCAGGCGGCAGCAGCAGTTGGAGTTAGAGCATTTCCAATGAGGTAAAAATAAGATGTATTCAATTCCTGAACTACTCTTCTTTGATTGCTGTTGATATGAATAGATCTTTTATCGGTTATTAAAAGATCAATTAAATGTGTTCGCCTATGGAAGTTGGATGAATATGACCCAATTATAAGCCCACTCAGACATCTTCACCACTCCTAGGTTTTAATCTAAATATTTTCTCCTTAGTTAAGTACTAATTTGTTTCTTTTTTACTCCATCTTGTCTTCATATTAGTGTCATATTTTCTTGAAACGACCGTCGATGTTCCAAAAAACAGTGTGGTCTTAACGAGTGTAACTTAGCAAGTAACCCACTAAAGTAGTTTCATTGGTCTTAACGAGTATTGTCTAGTAAAAGGTTCAGTGTTTGAATTTTAGTATTTTCTCTGCCTGTGCCCTGTGGGCAGGGGTGGGGGTGAGTCCTAATTGATGATGATGTGTAAATAATGTTAGGTGGAGAGTGAAATAGACATAAACCTGTAAGCAGCTTGTTATAAATTTCCAACCATCAATTTCCCATCATCACCACCGATGAATCATAAATACAGAGCAAGTACATATTTATTTCTACCATAAATATAATCATTACCATCAAATTAAAAACTCATAATAACTATGAAAGAGAAGGTTTCAATTTTCAGAGGCCATTTATATTTTCTTTGGCCCAATCGTACTTTAGATATAAACTGTTGATGATATGGTGGTATGGTACAAAGATTTGGAACACAAAAGAGAAGAGTGGGCTGAGCTAGTTAGCTTTTAGGAATGGGTTAGTGCTCGTCAACTGTAAAGTGACTACAGAACTGTACCCTTAAAGTTCTTGTAAGAAAAAGAAAAAAAGGAGATGACATAGCTCCAATAATGAGAATAGATAGATATCCTGTTTGATCTGAATCTACTGGAAAATTTGATAACTAGATCATATCATGTTTATAATGAAATCAGAATTCAAAATCTGTACGATATGAAATCATTTAGGGATTGTTGCAGAAAAGTACCCTGAGGTATTCATTTCTTGCAACTTGTAGCATCTTTAATAATCGTAAAAAGTACCATGAACTTGTCCTTTTGCTATGATTTGTATAAAAATGACTATTTTACCCTTACATTTAGATTTGAAAATAATAAGTAAAAAACAAAAAATTCAAATTTTCATATCCCTTAATTTTCTTCTTTTTTTGTACCGTACAAAGAACAAGAAATTTAAGGGATTTGAATATTTGGGTTGTTTGTTCTTTATGGTACTTTTTTGCAATTATCCCAATCATTTATTTTGACCATTTGCTTAAACGCGTGTTTTTCATTTATAATTTTATATCTACTCATTTATACAAAGTCACTTTAATGAGCTTGTTCAATGTTTCACCTATACACAAATAAGTGCTCTACCCTTGCACCAGCAAATCTACCAATCCACAGAAGATAATAAATTGTTGAAGTGTCACTTTCAGGTTGGTTCATTGGTCGGGGATGTGACGTGTCATCCACGTAAGATGCTCTCTGTCTTTCAACTTGTTTATTTATTGATTTAGTTCCATTTCTAGCTAAATCCTCCAACCAACAATTCCCAAACACCTTCTTCTTCCTCTTCAACCTCTGAAATGGCAACAAAACATTCTCGGCAACACGAGCTTGTCGAACCCCTCCAATACCAGGTCATTTGTTATCTTTATCTTACAGAGATAACTAATGTATTATGTTCGGTTTTCTTACCTTGACACAGATAGTTTTTAGAATACTCGACGAACTATATGATTCTGTGTGAATAGAAGATTATAGAGAACTATACACTGGAAATGTAGTACTGCTGATGCGTGTATATGGGCAAATATCGAGTTTTGTTGAGGGTTGAGTGTTGCATAATTCTTATTATTGGGATATTGATATTTGTTCTATAACTCGATACGCGTTACTAGTACTACTAACCCGTTATTACACACAGTCTCTGTCACTTCTCTTCAACGTTGTTGATATGTGTTCTTTTGCTTGCAATTACAGACATGGCTCTTGAAAGTTTCGATCCACTGTGAAGGCTGCAGGAAGAAAGTCAAGAAAGTCCTTCAAGCCATAGATGGTATGTGTGTATACTTGTACGTGTATATTCCTATAGATTTTTGTATCATATCTAATTAAGGGAAAATGTTATCAACAACCGCTCGATAATTTTTTATTTACAAAAACACACCCTCAGATTTTCATAATCTACAAAAACACAACAAACCCATCGTCAGTTTTTCTCAAAAACTTTTTGTGTGTTTTTAATTGTAACGAAATGTGACAGTATTCTTGGTAAGCCATCACTTAATCAGTGTGTTTTTTCAAAATCAAAGGTCGGGTGTGTTCTTACAGTGACCCTTCAATTAATGAACTATATACATATTTGATCCTCGTTGACAGGTGTTTACACAACAGCAGTCGATGCGGCGCAGAACAAGGTAACGGTGACCGGCAATGTCGATGCTGACACGCTCCTCAAGAAGCTGCTCAAATCCGGAAAACACGCCGAGCTCTGGCCCGACATCATGGTAAAGTCCGAGAAAAGAGACAAGAAGGAGCATAAAAGCACCAAAGAACGAGAACCACACGATGCTGTTCACGATCAAGACCATCATCATCAGAAGAAGAAATCATCGGACAAGACAGCTTCCAGAAAACCCACCAAGAGCGAGACCTCCAGTCACCACCAACACTCGCCGGAGAATGAAACCGAAGCTGGCGAGGAGGGTTTAAAGGTGAAAAAGAAGAAGAGCAAAGGGCAAAACAGTAATCATACTGACGCCGCCGGCGAGATGAAAGTTCCCGAAGATTCCTATGCTTTTGCGAGGTTCGGATCCGCTGCAGAAGGTCCAGCTGTTCTTCCGATGCAGCCGATGAATCTGGGCTTGCCATCCCAACACGTGTATCCGTCGGGACCGGAGATGTACTATCCGGCGCTTCCTCCGTCAATGTACGGTGTGAGCTACAACACGGCCAATCCTACCTTTTCCTCTTCCTATTATGCCCCTCCCATGCACTCGAATACTTACTCTCTATCGGGGGCTTACTCGTCATTTCAACATTCCGATGCTGAAGAAGAAAATGCATGTTCGATTATGTGAGAAAGTTCGATTGCCACTAGCTTTTTTTGGGACCCAGAGACTCACTGGTTAATAGAATTAATTTAGATTTTGTAATGCACTAATAGTAATTAGATTAGTTAATTAGTGTCTTTTAAGCAATTAGTTATTTAGTGTTAAATTAAGTAATAGTGCTTTAGTAGATTGTGTCGATCGTATGCTAGTTCAACTTTTATTATAAAAAAAAATTCCTCAAAAATACAAACTTGTTATAAAATTTAGTTCGATGATTGAGATTTAAGCTATAAATATGATGTGAACTTAACTATTCAACATTATATCTATCAAACTTTATTCCACATTAACTGTACCATGAAAACAATTCTTTAGAGCATTTCAAATGGAAATATTCGAGTGGATCGAGTCTTCGTCTGATGCGCTGATTAGGAGCGTTTAAGGTTTGTAGCGTCATGTTCGAGGAGGTCATCCATGAGTCCCCGCTCCTCTTCGGTGGTTGTCTCTCTTGTCAGGTCTGATTTTTCTTGTTAGATTGGTGGTTGTTGGTCGGTGAGGTGGACCGAGGTATTCTCTTCTTTTTTGTTGCTTTTGTTTTTTTGTTCGGATTTTTGTTTGAACTTTGGTTTGGTGGATTGTGGCTTCCATCTCGGAGCCCACACCTTTTTTTTAATACACTCCCTTATCTCTAATTAAAAAAATAAAAATAACATAGGATAAAAGAATAAGAGGTAAAAGGAGACTTTGGAAAAGAAAGAATAAACGTAAAAGGCGGGTGAATAGGAATATGAAACAATAATGTGTGAATGAATAGAGATTTTATTGTTGTCTTAATCCCAATATATTTTTATCGTATATATTGAATTATGATGCATTTTTGTAATCAATTTGGCATTATATGTTTGTACACATGGCACCAGGTCGAACGTTGGAGAATTCATCCAAGGCTTGACGATTAACCTAAACGCTCACTCGCTTATCAACATCGTCTTCCTCCCCCTTTCGTCCACCTATACACCCAGGCATACTTCCTTCGTTCAGACGTATAATTTAACCCAACTTCTCCCACACTGATTCGTCTAGACTGAGACGTTCGGATATTACATTTTCATTAACAATTTGTACAAAAAAAAAAGATAAGGGGAAATATAGTCCATGCTTTTCAATTTTTTTCTAAAGGGTGTCTTTAATTCCCAATATATATATAAATATTTTTATATTTTCTAGGTATTATAACTTTTTGTGGAAATCTATTTATAATCATTTCCCCATATTGTTATTTGATTGGGCCTGGTCGGCCCATTAGACTAACGGGTCAAACTTGGCTCATTCGGGGTTGGTGAAGGTGGGGCTTGGGAGAGTGAGCCGCCGAGCCAGACTGATAAGAACCGTCCAGTTCAGATAAACAGAGAAGGAGAAAGCTACGATCTCGGCGCGAAAATGGCATCAGATTCAGGCGAAAAGAAGGCGACCATAATCGACGGCAAAGCTGTTGCTCAAACCATCCGATCCGAGATCGCTTCCGAGGTCCACATACTCCGGGAAAAATTCGGCAAGGTCGATCTTCGTCTTCTTCTCTCGATGCTCGACTTTGATATTTTGATTGATACTATAAATTTACACTTGTAGCCAAATTTGAGTTTGATTCAACTTGTTCTTCAGTTAAATTAGTTCTTGATGTGATGTGAATTAGTGTTGGTTAGTGCAGATGCCTTAAATGTCAGTGAAATTTGATCTTTTTCCCTCGATGCTCGATTTTGATATTTGGGTTGATCTGAATTTAGACTTCTAGCCAGATTTGAGTTTGATTCAGCTTATTTTGCAGTTCAATTAGCTCATTGTGTGATGTGAATTAGTGTTGGCTGGTGCAGATGCTTTGAATGTCAGTGAAGTTTGATTCGAGTGATATGAAGAAGAGTTGACTATTTAGGTTTTGATCAGATTGTGTAGGATCAATGTTTGTGTATCAATACTGCTAAATTTGAGAAGATGGGTTTTGTTGAGAAGAGTTGTGCCGTATGTAGGTTTTTTGTGTAATGGGATTAAGCAATGTGGTGTGTTTATCGTGATATATTCATGATTTAACCTTCTTTGCAAATGAAAATGTGTGGCATCTTAATAGTTTAGAGTTTCTGTCCATGATTTTGGTCTGAAGTAGTGGCCATTTTACGAGTCTTATGTGTGTGGTTTTTAAATATTTCTTGTTTGATTTGATCAGGTTCCAGGTTTGGCTGTGGTGATTGTGGGATGTAGAAAGGACTCTCAGAGTTATGTGAGTATGAAGAGAAAGGCATGTGCTGAAGTTGGGATTAAGTCTTTTGACATTGACCTTCCAGAGCAAGTATCTGAAGCTGAGGTGCTCGACAAGGTTCACGAGTTGAATGCAAATCCTGATGTACATGGTTGGTTGGTTGGTTTTATATGTTTGTGCTATTCTGCTATGTGTCTATCTTTAATTGTAGTATAGGTTATCTAAGTGATAATACCCAAAAATGCGTTTGAGGACTTCTGATATGACCATAGAGCTATCTTCTCTAGTTTGTTAGACCATCCATCCCCAAATCAGTGTCCTACAAGTTAGTTATGAACATTTTAGTTTGTTACAAGCAGATGTAGACGAAAGAGGAGTATGAGGGGAGAGAAGTCGAAGACCGACTTATTTTGGGGTTGAGGGAGTACTATATACAATTTGAGATGTCACTTCTAGAATTAGTAAGTAGATTGTGCTTACAATTTTTTTAAAAAGAAACTTATACTCACTGACACGTTCTTATAGGTGTTTTTCTATGTCCCGTTACATGTTTCTCAAAGGCTTCTTTTTGTATATCTACAGGTATACTGGTTCAACTTCCACTACCAAAGCATATAAATGAAGAGAAAGTTCTAACTGAAATCAGCATTGAGAAGGATGTGGATGGGTTTCATCCTCTGAATATTGGCAAGCTTGCAATGAAAGACCGAGAACCTCTGTTCCTTCCTTGCACCCCGAAGGCAATATTCTTAGTTTCTAATATCCTAAAGTACTGTTTACTGTGTAGTATTCTTCTCAATATCACTGATTGAAACATGTCTTCCTTTACAGGGATGTCTTGAACTTCTATCTCGAAGTGGCATAAGCATAAAAGGAAAGAAGGCCGTTGTGGTGGGCAGAAGCAATATTGTAGGACTGCCGGTTTCTCTACTACTTCTGAAAGCAGATGCTACTGTTACCGTAGTCCATTCTCGTACTCCGGATCCAGAAACTATCATATGCGAAGCAGACATTATCATTGCAGCAGCAGGACAACCAATGATGGTAACCGACATTGCTAAATTCATTCATATATCTCTATCTATAATGAGCTTTACCTGTAGGGGAAATGAGATTTCACTACCCTAAACTATGCACGTTTTACAAATCATTGTGAATTTTAATGCCTGACACTTTACCATGGTGGATTATCATTTAATTATGGGAAAATCGCACTCAACTACCTCAAAGTAGGTATCTCAGCCAACTACTCTACTCTTAAGTTTAAACAGTTTTTGACAACCCCTAAAGTTTTTAAGTCTCATTTTACCCAATTCCGCCGACGTTTGGGTGTGAAATGGCAAAACTACCCTCATGAAAAAGGGTAGCCGAGAATGGTGCACCCCCTCCCTATTTTTTGTTACATCACACCTAAACTAAAAGTTGATGGAATTGGGGTAATTTGAGACTAAAAGAAAATGTAAGGGTTGTCAAAACCTTTTTAAACATTGGGGTAGTTGGCTGAGTGAGATTATCCCTATAGTTACACTGTCAGTTAAAAATAACGAAAAATTCAGGATAACATTGTTTAAAAATTAAAATCCAGGCAGTAAAGTGTTACACTTTGGTAATTCAGAATAGTGATTTGTAAAACGTGCATGGTTCAAGATAGTGAATTGTCATTGTACGATGGATGAACTGTTGGTTCATTAATTTATATTTGGGAACTTTCAGATAAAGGGTAGTTGGATCAAACCCGGTGCTGCAGTCATTGATGTTGGGACAAATGCCATCGACGACCCTAGTAGAAAAACAGGTTACAGACTCGTGGGAGATGTAGATTTCCAAGAAGCTTGTAAGGTCGCAGGACACATAACTCCTGTCCCGGGAGGTGTAGGTCCAATGACAGTAGCAATGCTGCTCAAGAACACCTTAGAGGGAGCCAAACGTGTTATTCAACAGTAAACCTCGCCTTTCCTCTCTTAGTTCACTATCTGATGTTGATCCTTTTGGATCCTCTAATAGAACATAGTGTTTGTACCTTGTCTATGCATCAATAAGGCTTTTAAGTATCTGAATCTTGATGGTCTACAAGTATTTGAGTTACAGGTACATTAGCCATAATGCTATGGTTTTGCTTATTCCTTTGTATGGCTTTGGGACAACCTTATTGTTGGCTGATTAAGGAACCTGGTTTGTGCTCCTTGAAATCTTTGCAGTAAATATGTTTGAATTGACAGAAATAGAGGCTACCATGGAAAACTCCATCGTACATGCTCTAAGCGGAAGATCCGTTAGAGTTTGCACACTTGTTCATATGAAACGATTGTAGATAATCATGGAGTCTAACTCGATAAGAATGTTGTCATACCTACATGATATCGTGGATCATCTGTTCGATCTAGATGATCATGAAGTCCACTATGAGACCATTGAAAATTCCATTGTACATACTCTAAGTGAAAGATCCGTTAGAGTTTGAACACTTGTTCATATGAAATGATTGTAGATAATCATGGAGTCCACCTACATGAAATCGTGGATCATCTGACCGATCTGGATGATCATGAACTCCACTCTGACAAGAGCATTTTGTCATACCAATATAAAATCGTGGGTCATCTAATCGAGTTTGAAGATCGAATCTCATTGCACTCCAATAAGAACATTTTTTCACACCAATATGAAAATCTGATCGAGTTTGGAGATCGAGGCTCGTTGGGTATAACATTTAGACCTAACTCTCTTGAATTTCACTACTATATAAAAGGAGATTTAAGATGAAAAGGAGCAATTACTATATGGTCCCTAAATTATGAGACAATTATTATTTGACCCTGTGAAAAGCTGATGAAACGACATCGTATGGCCGTTTCGTATGGTGTGTATGTGGATAATCGTTGGAGTCGAGTCCAGGAACATTTCAATGGCTATGGCTTCTCTAGCTCTGAGCCAGAGCTTGCTCTGCTTCTCGAACCCAACAACCAGAGCTCGAAGACGACAATGGCTTCCCGGAGAAGCAGCTCACTTCAAATTCCAACAGAAGAATCGTTTCCCCCTAATCAGCTGCTCTTCTTCTTCTTCTCCGTCTTCTACGTCGCCGTCGCCGGAAACCGGTACGCCGACGGCTGAGTCTTGCGTCAATTTGGGTCTCCAGCTCTTCTCCAAAGGACTCGTATGTTTCTCCATTACCGATTTTGATCACTTCACTGCCTTGCGTGTGCTTGATTTGATGTTTAATTGGCTCTGCGCTTGTGTTCTTATTTGTTCGATTTTGACCTACTTGGGTGAAGAATCGAGAGTTCCGATTGGCCTTAGCTTTCATTTTCATTTCCATTGCATTATATTCTTATTCTGCAATAGTTAAATATGAATGAATAGCTATTCTCTTAGCTGAGTTGTTTACTTAGATTTTCCTTTGATTGCAATGAAAAAGAATGTTGATCTTTTCCTACTGTATGGATTGATGTTCATTTAGTGGATTATCATTTTTATCTAATAAAGTTTAGGGTAACTCCATGTCTGCGCACCTTACTAAAGTTAACTGCCAAATCCTAACCCAGGCTTTTGACAGATAGTAACAGGTTTCACCAATTAATTGTCAAAATGTATCAAAATCTGTTAAGTGTGACTGACGCCGTGAAATACC
>JAYMSV010001569.1:0-12548 GCA_036897745.1 Erodium moschatum | reverse complement strand
AAAACACCAACATTCTCTCCCTCTTCATGCAAATTTCGGCCAAGGCTTCTCCCAACCTCCATTTTGTGTTTTTGAGTCCTCTAAGCTTAGAACTACGTGGCTTGGATTCCTTGGAAGATACGTATGCGTCTTGGAGACTCAAGCCAAATCATTCTTTACCTGGTGTTCTTGTGTTTGGTAAGAAATTGTGCTGCATTTCTGTCTTGTGATTCTAATCTTTGGTAGTTGTTTCATGGCTTACATTTTTTTTAGATAAGCGAGATAATTTTATTGCGTCCCTAAGTTTCAAGGTGAAACAAAAGGGAAAGGAGGTAAATATCTCCTCAAATACCAAATACCAGTCCACAGAGCAAACAAAACTATACTGGAACAAAAACCAGTAAAACAAAACAAAAATGAACCAAAAGGCAGCCCCAAGTAAACTGTGGCACTTCCATAAGACCAGCCATGGTACTCCCTGCAGCCAACCTGCTCATTCACTTCAGGACTCATACCCGAGCCAACAAGCAAGCACTCGGATTAAGCTTCCACTCCATGAAGCTGCAGCAAGACTTTAAACAATTCGAGCTCCATAAAATACCAAAAGAATAGTGCATAATTGTGCAAAGTATCTCATCTGCTGTTGGGAAAAACTCATTGAAAACAGCTGAATTTCTTGTCAACCATATCTGCCAAAGCACCACAAACCCCACTTTCAACCATTGCACACTCCATCTCCTTCGGCCAAATCCTTGCCAAACTAGTAAAACCTGACAAATATCCC
Source organism: Erodium moschatum (assembly GCA_036897745.1). Lineage (NCBI taxonomy): Eukaryota > Viridiplantae > Streptophyta > Magnoliopsida > Geraniales > Geraniaceae > Erodium > Erodium moschatum. The sequence continues at coordinate 11,785 of JAYMSV010001569.1, read as the reverse complement.
TCGGCATCACTCATTCAATTCCCCACCATTTTTAGACTTTCGACCATAAGAACCACGAAACATTACAATGCAATAACAGGTGATTCACATCCTCAAATTCCGAAATGCATAATGAACACAGCATTCTATTCAAAGAGATGTTAATTCCTCTTTCTTCAAGGAACACCATAGTAGGGATGGCATGATGAGTTGCTAATTTTTGGATGGAATGTGAGCAATCCACAAACATCGAGGCCACTCATAAACCCTTTCCCGACCATCCTCCATCAGCAAGCTGTACACGCTACTCACTGAGAAGCCCTTGTCCACCGGTGTCCACACCAACACATCAAGCATCTTCACATTAATATTCACCGAGCCTAATAAATCCTCCAATTGCATCAACTCAGTCCATTCCCAACCACGAGGAGCTCTCCTAAAAATCAAAGACCAATGATCCCCCACCCAAACCGAACTCACCAGAGATTGTTTTTGAACTGACAATAAGAAGAGTCTGCCAAGAGGCAACTTCTCCCACCCACAAATCGTGCCAAAACAAAATTCGATCTCCGGCCCCCAATTTCCAGTGCATAGCTTGACTTCCAAAGAGGCTTCTGAATCTCGCATCTCCACCTAAGGACATAATATGACCAAACAAGTAACTATTACCCAGTTTATCGAGCTTCAGTAAGTCCCATTCGTTAATGTCCCACCCGAACTTGTAGCAAATTACTCTCTTCCATAGAGAATCACTCTCTACAGCGAATCTCCACCACCACCTTGCTAAAAGACTCATGTTCATCTCCTTTAGCCTTCTAAGTCCCAATCCCCCTCCTCCTTACTTCTGCATATTTTATCCCAACTCAACCCACCGAACGGTCTACCATTTTCCTTTCCCCTCCACATAAAGGATCGCTGCCACCGCTCTAAACACAAAACAACCCCTTTTGGAGCGCTTAAAATTGACATGTAAAATTATGGCAATGTAGCTAACGTTGACTTGATCAAAACAATTCTCCCACCCAAAGATAAATACTTTGCCTGCCACAGAGCTAATGCTTGTTTGTATCTAGCCACAATAGGATCCCAGTTCTAGAGAGTCTAGGATTCAGTCCCAAATGGAAGCCTAGATAAGTCATGGGCAGTGCACCCACCTTACAACCTAAGCAATCCATCAATGTTGTTTTCCTTAAAAAAAATTCATTTAAAAGAACTGCAACTGACTTGTCAAAATTAATCTTTAAACTAGAGCTCAGTTGAAAACTATGCAGCAATACATGATTGCAACCAGACCTCTCACTTCACCCTCCAAAAATAGCATGGTGTCATCTGCGAACTGCAAATGCGACACCATTGGACCTCCGACTCCAACTTTTACACCATTAAAGTCTCCACACCGAACACCAAATTCTAACAGCTTGTGGAGTCCTTCACCAGCCAATAAGAATACAAACGGTGATAGGGGACACCCTTGTCTAATACCCCATGGATTGAAAAATCTTTGCTTGGACTTCCATTCACCAGAACAGACAGAGAAGCCTGAAAGCAATAGCTCAACCATTTCATCCATCTCGCTCCGAAACCCATTTCTCTAAGCACAAACATAATGTAGTCCCAATTGAGCTTATCATAGGCTTTTTCAAAATCAAGTTTCAACAAGACCGTCTCTGATTTTCGTTGCTTCACCAAATGTATTAATTCTGATGCCACTAGTACACCGTCCATCAATTTTCGTCTGGACACGAACCCACTCTGCACATCACTAATAAGGTCTGGAAGTACCCTTTTCAATCTCCTTGATAAGGTCTTGGCCAGCACCTTATAAGGAGCGGTAACCAAACTGATCGAACAAAAGTCATTCATCTCTGTGGGAGAGGAGATCTTTGGAATAAGAGCTACAAAGGTTGCATTCAGTCCCTTCCCGATGAAACTTGTTTTATGGAAATCATTCATGAAAGCCATGAAATCCACTTTTATCACATCCCAAGTGACCTGGAAAAACTTCAAAGTGTATCCGTCAGGCCCCGAGGCTTTCTCCCCCGAGCAACTATTTATCGCAATTCGGACCTCTTCCTCTATCAACGATAATTCGAGGGACTGTGCCTATATTGTAGATAACTTAGAGAAACCTAGCTCCGGAAGCCCAAGACAAACTTGCAGGGAAGCTAAGTACCTGTTGGCAAAATGTTCAGCTGCATGATTTCTCATTTCTTCTAGGTCAAAGAGAGTAACTTGCCCAACACGCAATTGATTGATCTTCTTCTTATGAGCTTTATAATTTGCCAAACGATGAAAATATCTAGTGCATCGGTCTCCATCATTAAACCATCTGGACCTTGCTTTTTCACACCACAATTTAGCCAATAATTTCAATTTTTGGATCAACTTTGCTTTGGTCAAGCTACGTTCAGCCAATTCACTTTCAATAAGGTCTCTGTCTTCCAAGATAGCATCAAATCTATCAACCTCAGTCTTTAAATCCCCCACATGCACTTCCAAATTTCCGAAAACCTCTTTGTTCCACCATTTTAGATCTGATCGCAAAGATCGCAGTTTTGACCACAAACGAAAACTAGGAGAACCTTCACAAGTGTATGAATTCCAAAATTCCTTCACTGATGGCATAAAAAGCTTATGCTCCACCCAAACATTCAGAAAACGCGATGGTCTTGGTCCCCAATTTACTTCTTCAGCATTTAAAGCAACATGTCTGATATCCGAAATTAAACGGGATAGAGCTGTTTGCGTCGCAGAACCAAATAAAGACAATGCCTCCATAGGTAAAAGGAAACGATCCAAGCGCGAGGCCTTAGATTCATTACCATACCAGGCATATTTACTACCTATCAAAGGTAGATCCATAACTTCTAAAAAAGACGTGAAGGACTCAAAATCCCTTACCTCTGACCTCGATACCACACAATTACGTTTCTCCTCTGGCTTTAGGACTGCATTGAAATCCCCTCCGATCACAAGTGCTTCCTCAAACGACCTCTTCCAACTCTGTTTAAGCTCCCACAAGCCTCTTTTGCCTAGTCTATCACAAGGAGCATAGATATTCAGTAAGCTAAAAGTAGAATTTGTGGGCAAGAAGACACCCGACAGCGCCTATACATTAATATCCGTATTTATTCTCCACATCTTCAACACTGAGGTTTGCCAAATCACAACCACCCCTCCTGCTGAACCAACCGCGGGCATGAAATCAAAGTCCCACCCCTCCCTAAAACCACAGCTTCGAAGAGTTCTAGCATTAATCACCTTCAATTTCGTCTCTTGTAATAAAACACAGTATGGCCTAGCTTTCAACACGACCTCCTTCACACTTCTCCGCTTTTGAGCAGAGTTCATTCCTCTCAAATTCCATGAGAGGAACCTCATCATTCAATCTGCAAGAGGAATTGGAACAAGAGGCAAATGTTCCTCTCCTTCCTCTTCTTCACCAGAGGGATCACTGTCGTCAGCTGAGTCAAAATCCAAGCGTTTCTGTAAAATTTCCGCCTCTAAATTATTGAATTGTTCTATCACCAGAGGATCTGAAGCCAATGCTTTGAAACCCCGACTCTTGCAATACTCCCAAGCATTAGCTCCGCTATTTGCCTCACCGACTTTAGAAATGTTCACTGCACCTGCAATTGGTCTAGACTGAGTGGCATCACCACTTGCACCAGATCTAACTTCTCCTTTCTCCTTACTTCTGGAACGAGTATTGTAAAAAAAAATTACTTGTGGTTGTCTCACAATCCTTTTTTTCTTTTGATTTTGCTTATCAACATCATCTACACTCAAAATTTGGCTGTCTGAGTCTATCTGCAAATTCGAATTCAGTGTTGCCAAAATAGAGGACTCACCAGGATAATCCATATCATTATCTTTGTTAACAACTTGTGGTGAGTTATCCGGAGTTTTTAAATCTGTATCCTCAAGAATCGGGGGAGATATTCCCGAAGGACATGGATTGCGATTCTCCGGCGAACGATCTGACTTTGTATCCTTCTTCTCCGGTGACTTCCCTATATCAGAACTTTCCGGAGTAAACTCAAACAGATCAGGGACTGAAGTTGGCACTTTCTTAGCTTGCACAGGGATAACATTGATCGGAAAATTCTTTTCTCCCACCTCTAGAGACAAAAAGAGGGATTGGTTTCAATTGTTATTCCGTTGCCAGTTGATTCATCTCCTACCCTACCTCAAGACCTAACACGTACATCATCCACGACCCAAGTATCGCATTCGTGTCCCCCCCCCTCCGCCAATGGAGCTGCCAATTGGGACGCAAGGAGAACAATGCGGTTGTGGCCATCCCTACAAGAAATGGAGTCGGGCCGAGGAGACGGCATTGGTCTCAGCATAGCTAAACAACTTAGATAACTTGGAAGTACTGGTGGCACCTTAGCGGAACAAGCCTTGTTGCCAACATCGTTTCGAGAACGAGTTCTCGAGGACAAACGGTGATTTCATCTTGACGGACGGTCAACACACACCGAGAACTCCAGGCCTGAGCAACTCAATGTCTCATATGGATATGCTAGCTGCCGCTGCTGAAGAGGCCGAGGGTTCCCATCTAGGACCAGTCAGCGGCCGCCGCCTTGAGGGTTAGAAGGTCGCAAAGGCTATGGGGAAAAAGGCAAGGATAAGGCCGGTAGTCCTACCTACAATGCCTTGTCCAAGAGTTTGAAGGTCATCGAGAAGCACCGTGATTGCCAGCTAGTGGGCCATGAGTCACTTATGCGGGTGTATCGCTTACTCCAAGAGATAGGTACCTCCCGTATGGAGCTCAAGGGTTTGGCAACCCATCGGTTCTTTCTCCAGAGCATGGCCAAGAGGATTTCAAGGTTGGTTTGATATTTTTTATAATACCACTATGTGAATTCTGTACTCGGCCATTTTTATATTAATGTACTTTATTTATGTTTCAGGACGTAGGCAAGGTTTATTATTGTATCACACAATGAGTACAACATTCCACTAGAGAACTACCGATACACGTACGACAATCCACCATATATTTACCAACAAATAAATAGAAGATTAGGTAAGCGGAAGAGAAATTAGTCGCACAATTTTTTTTATTGTCCCCGTCATTTGTAATTTCAATTTGCTTTTCCCGACAAATAACCTCTATGTAATGTCAATTTTTTTTAAAAAAATCAAAGTTACCATGCATCCACGTAATTTGACAGATCGTTTCGGTCTATTCCCACTGTGACGCCAAAAGAATTAGACTCGCCATTCAGGCTCTGACCGAATATGTCTATTCCTTAATTGGACCGGGAATAGACATATTCGGTCTATTCCCATTGTGGATGCTCTAAGAGCATCCACAGTAAGAATAGATTGAAGCGGTATATTCTCGGTCCAATTAACTTAAATTTTTCTTAGTTTGCGTTAATATGGTAATCTATTTGTTTCTGAGCACTCAGTAGGAATCAGTCTAATTCCAAAAACTAAAAATTTCAATTGTAAAAAAGGCGATTGACCGGAAAATATTACTATTGTCGGAGCCGATAAATGGAATGTGCAAAACATGAAAGGGAAAAAAAAGAAAACGTGAAAATCCAAAGGGTACCGAGACAGTTGTAGAGGCGTCATTTCGGGCATTCCTGAACTGACGACCACCAATCATGTTTCGTGAAAGGGTGGTTGACATTCTGCTGATACTGTCGACGGGTCTCCATGAGCACCTCCGATTCGGTGGACGAAATTTTCAGCTATCAAGATTATGAATTTCAGCTACCCTATGTATTATATTTATATGACTCGATTTACCTTAAACCAATGCAAGTAGAATTAGGAATCCAATCCCAAGGACATCTCTTATTTCCTTTTGACTTGGTCCTTCTATAATTCCCTTTTAGTTTAGACCTTCTAGAATACTTAGGAATATATATATATATATAGAGAGAGAGATAATGCCTCTGCTGCAAACTCATAAATTGGGTACTTAATGCGAACCAATTCCAACTGTTAGATGCGCTTGATCAGACGGATTCAATTGATGGAATTCAAATCTTTGCTTAATAAAATTTCTCGTGTGTGTCATTGTTAACCCATATTTAGGCGTTTAACAGGGGTAGTGTGGTAAATACAATCGTCACTATCTCTCTCCGCTTACACACGATCATTACTGAAGCTTTAATCACGCCACTGCTTGATTTTCGGGAAGGCGAGGATTGGGTATTCCGATTACACGATTTCGTGAGCATCTTTGAAATTGGTGTGTGAGTATCCCCAAAATATTTATATATACTTATCACTCAGTACATTTCTAGGGTTTAGAACTCGATGGTCTCGCCATTTCTAAGATTGTATTGCTTCTATTGTAGAGAAATATCGTGCACGAAATACAGTAATCACAAGCATATTCAAGATATATTTGTGTATTATGCTATATTAATTCTTTTACTGTGTTGGCATTGTTTGCATGTTTCGATTTTACACTTAGCAATCATTTGTGGTTGCTTAAACAGATTTGAGATTCTAATTAGGTGCAACCGTAAGATGTCAACCAAGAAGTTATGACATGTGGGCTGGCATCTCACTTTTAAAATAGAATGGAAAGCAGCAATGAACACAAGCAATCATACAGGGGGACACACAATTGGTTACCCAGTTCGGTGTAACGTCACCTACATCTGGGGGCACACTGCAAGTGGAATGGTTTTCACTATAATGAAATAATCAACATACAAATTTCTCAGATCATCCAGATCAAACCTATGCTATCACTACAGAGTGACAAATCTATCTCAGTGTTCCCCCTGAATCTGAGGTCCTCGCTCAATTCTACTCTTTGAGCTCCTACAGTCTGGGATTTTTCTTGGTCTTCAACGATGGTTGTGATACTTAAATCACAAGAACATAGCTCCATTACTTGTTTAGTTACGAGATAGGTATGAGCACTCATGCATTTACTTTGCTTCACTTCATTCAATTTTTCAACACGTTAGTCTTAACGCTTGAGACACTGAACTAATGAGAGCAAGAGAATGCACATATAAGGTCTTCTTAGACACAGATGATCGACAGATAGACAGTGGTGCGATCAACCCTAGTTGTTGAGGTCTTCACGATATATATAGTTCTTCCTTCTATTCAGAACGCGCGCCTCCTTGGGTTAAGTGACTTCAGAGTCACGATTACGCTGAATCTCTTCATTCCTTGTTCATCAGAACTTCCCGAAATCAATCCTTAAGGATCTGTGTACATATCTTCTTATTTTGGAAAGTGCATGACCTCGTTTCTTTAAATAAATAGAACTATATTCATGAGTATTTGTATCCTTTTACAAAACAAATCGTATTTTCTAATATACGTATAACTCTATTAATGAGTATCTACAAGAATAGGAAATAATATCTAGCACCGGATAATGATGGACGTGTTCTGGATATATACGATAAATTCCACGCGTGTGTACCGTTAGACATTGTCATGTCAATGACATTCTATGTTGACATCTTTCCTTAGCTTCGTACCGGTTGCACAAACATGATGTACGTTGACATCCTTATTAACATCTTGCTTGACTCAAACGTAGACAATACACATGTAGCAACAATCTCCCCCTTTGGCTACTTTTGAGGCAAGCACCAAATAGCACCATATGATCTTTAGTTCAGGGTCGGAGATATGACAACTTTTTGCTCATTGCGCGTGACATGCTTGATATATCAGTTCTTGTCATCAAATAGCATGCACACCACTATGTTACATATTCAGCAACGTCAGTAACATATGGACATATGGTTTCTCCCTTTGTTTGCCACAACAAATTGCCAACAATGCTCGTATTAAGTATTTGGTACACGAGGGAGGTCAGCTAACGTGAGGGATATATCTTTCATCACGATCAAGGTATTCCTCTATTTCCATGTTAGAGTGCATTTGAAGCTTGGGCCAGTGTGAAGAATTAACCGAAGTACTTGTTCCTTTCGAGTTGTGAAGTCCTTGAATCTTCCTGTTTGATGTCAGAGCATTTTTCTTGTTTGGTACAACACCTTCACCAACATTTTTAGTTCAGCTTGCGACATATTTGAACTTTGGAGGTCCTTGAGTATTTAACAACCAGATCCTTCCTACATCGATTCAGACATCTCATTGCTCAATGGTGCAAAGTCTAATGAAGAGAATTTGCGAGGATGTCTGTCAATTGTCTTAGATAAACATATTCTAAGGAGAAGGAGGAGGCTTCTCGCTCAACATCTTTTTGGACATCTTCTTTGTCATCCTGAGCTACATGCATGTCACGTAGGAGATTTTTTCAGCATCTTCTTTCGATTTTCTTCATGGCAGAGCTTGAATAGGCTGAACCTCTTAAGCCGTTGGCATTTTTAGCCTACTTATTAGATGCCTTGTCACCTTCCTTGACATTTGACCCTGTAAGGCGCTTCATATTGAATAATAATGACAGAAGCTTCTTCCATACAGTGTAAATGACCTTGACTTGATCCTTTGCTGGCCATTTCTTTTTAGATGTTCCAGATATCTCCCTGGCTACCTTATCAGGCATGAACATACAGATTCCTAGCATCATTGCAGGCCTTCCTAGACATTGACATCAATGACCTTGTGGAAATCAGGGTTCTCGGGTTAGGACCACGATTGACAATAAGTTCTCTTACTAGTTGATGATAGTAGGGACCAATAACTCTGACAGACTGTATCAACTGAGCATGTTCAAGAACCTTGCAGACTTATTCCAAACCCTTGACATCTTCAGAAATTTCCCTTTTTGGACAAATGAATCTTTGAAAGACATAATCCCACCTCTGGTCAACTTCTTCTGGAGTTCTCTTTATTGAGATAAACCTCTTTCCTTTGGACCTTGATGAAGAAACACTTTCCTCATCAACTCCTTCATTAGAAGAGGGTTCTTCCACAAGATGGATAGCTGGCTTGGCCCCTTTTGACTTGAGTCTCTTGGACTCTCTCTTGAAGACGTATGCAAATTTGTTCACCCTCCTTTTCTTTGCATGCATAGATGAACCAGAAGTAGTAGTTGCAGAAGTTTCATCAATGGTAGAACTATTTATCTTACTAGGCTCAGAGGCAGGTTCTTCACTAGCAGTAACATTAACGGATTTTTCAATAGGAGTAACAGAAGTACCTTCCTTAATAACATCAGAATTAGTAGCGACTTTTGTTCTTCTAAAGGCTGAGTAGGAGAAAATTCTGTTGTAGAGGAAGGATTCTCTTCTGCAGTAAGCTTGTGCAGATCGACTTTAGATTGGGACTTCAGATGATCTCTACGGCCCTTGCACTTTCGAGCAAGCCTCTTATTCTTTGTCTTCTTGGACTCCATGTTAATTGCGAGTTGAAAAAACGAGAGAGGAAGATGTTCGCTTATTTTTTTTACAAATTCCCTCATAGTCTCATGTCAGACTTATTTGATTTTGATCTGCAGTAGTTTTCCAACATGTCAGAACATCTTGTTTGCCATTCGACCAGGTACATTGTCCTTAACATACATTTTAGGTGATCATGAGGGTGATTCCTTTCTTCTTAGTAAGTTGAGTTAGCCTATCATACTTGGCTTGATGAGCTCTGTAGATCTGGTGAGGCAAGGAAGGATCATTGTACCCTTTAGGTTGATCAGCATGGATTTCTCCATAACGTATTTTCTTTATATGAGTGTTGGCTTGAGTTACACAATGACCTCTGTTTCTTGTGAGAATATCATGCTCATTTGTCTCTGTCTTTGTGAGCACTTTGACTTCTGGACAGACATCAATTATGGCATTCGTACCTGTGACACCCTGTTTAACATTTTTGCTTAAGTACAACATTTTGTGGTTGTGGAACACATCAGGCTTTCTTAGGTTAACATGGCTAAATTGTTGATGCCTTGATTCAACTTCATCTCCTTTTTTCAGGTGATCACGATTTCCAATCGTGTGTCGTGAAGCTCTACTGTCAAGGTACCACACATGTTCATTGGATTTAGAAGAGTGGTGTATGCAACATTGGCACGGTAATTGTTGCTCTTAACTCTCCATTCCTGGTTCAGATTAGCATGAGAGTGTTCACCTTTGACTCTCCATGCTTGTTTTATAGTGGTATGCGGTTGCATAGACTTTCTCTGTTGAACTCGGGACCTTCCATGGAGTTGATAGCAGTATGGTCTTGTATGACCTTTATTACCACAATGATGGCATTTCCTTGTGGCTCTCTTACTCTTTTCTGTAAAGGAAAATTTACCATGTATATTAGACTTAGGTAGATGATATAGTCGGTCAGAGTACTTTGCCGGATGTATTATAGGAAGCCTACTGGAATGTTGTTCGGGATGTCTGCTCAGATGTTGGTCACAAGAAGTTGAGTTTTGGACATCTTGGGAATTGATGGAGTAAGATTTGCTTTCTTCTTTCTAGTAGTCAGGGGTTGATAGACTTTTTGTTCAGGAACGAAAAATTTTTGGGAAGTTGAGACTTCATCATTGTATCCCAGTCCATTCATATTCTTGGAGGATCTTCCTATAGACATAATGTTATCCAATGTGTCTGTTCTTGAATTTAACATCCTGAATGACTTGGTGATACGATCAATTTCCCTATTCAGTCTATTCACCTCTTCTTGTAAAGACTCAACAGTTTCAAGGAGTTGGGTTTTCTCAAGTAACAGAGTTTGTATTTGAACACTTTGTGTCCCCAGGTTTCTTGAATTCCCCAACTTTTTATTATATGAGTGATCATCCACAATTGTCAAATCATCGATAGAGAGTTGCGCAGATATACAGCTTTCATCAGTGATCACACCTGTTTCAATACAAGCAAAATTAGGTGTGAAAGCAAGATGATTCTTGACCTGTTTACTTTGTTCATCATCTTCTATTCCAACTGAAGCTGGTTGATCCTTGGGGTTTTGCATAGAGCTTTTTCAGTGCCCTTTTTTTTATGTTCCTTGTTCATATCTTGAAGAGACAACTCAAATGTTGTGAGTGACCCCATGAGCTCATCAAATCAGAGAGAGCTTAAGTCATGCATCTCCTCTATGGCAGTTATCTTCATTTTGGACCTTGAGTTAACTGCTCTCAACGTTTTTCTGATGAGTATTTCATCTGAAATTGGTTTTCCAAGGGTGAATGATTCATTGGCAATGTCTCTAATTCGTACATGGAATTGAGTGATTGTCTCATCATCTCTCATGGACAAGGCCTCGAAATTTATAGTGAGATATTGCAACCTTTGATCCCTGAATTCAGTGACTCCTTCATAGGCAGTAACAAGTATCTCACAGGCATCCTTTGTAGTGGTGCATGTGTTGATTTACTTGAAGACATTTTGGTCAACACCTTTGAAGATTTCATTGAGGGCATGTAAATTTCCTAGTGCTGCTTCACCTTCTGTAGAGCTCCACTCCTTCTCTGGTTTAGGTACAACTACCTTCCCTTCCTCTGCAGCTTCCAGTAGAGGTGTCCAGCCATGGATCACAGACTTCCAAGTTTTTGCTGTATAGAGATTTCAGAAATACACTCATTCTGACTTTCCATTAGCCATAATTTGTTACATCCAACATAGGTGGACGACTGACTGATCCTCCTTTCCTTGAACTTTCCATAGTACACATAGAATTATTTCCTTTCAGGATCACACTACTTAGATCGAGTGACCAGTTCTGATACCAATTGAAATTATGATCAGGTGCAACCATAAGATGTAAACTAAGAAGTTATGACATGTGCGCTGACATCGCACTTTTAAAAACATAATGGAAATCAATAATAAACACAAGTAATCATACAAGGGGACACACAATTGGTTACCCAGTTCGGTGCAACATAACCTACATCTGGGGGCACTCTGCC
>JAYMSV010001568.1:0-12548 GCA_036897745.1 Erodium moschatum | reverse complement strand
GAATAGAAATGCTCTCTACTCTCCAACTCTCAATCTCAAGTGTTATTTCTTGTTTGCTCGGTGATCAATCCGTAGACACCAACCTTTGTTACTTTGGGCCATCGGTGTCTTGGTGTTGATCCCATCCAAACTCGATTTTACAAACACGAGTTCCATGACACATCCTTGTTATTTGTTGTGTATATTAGTTTTACTGTATGGATGATTCACTTGTAATGAGAACACGGGCACGCTTTAAAGACAAAAGCTAGCAATTATTTAAATAAATTAAGATAGTTCCAAACATATTTTAATTCATGTATTGTGAAATTGAATTGTACTTGAAAAGTGATGTTGATACAGCTTTTAATTCATGTTCCCATCTTGATCATACTATCGAGATGTTGATACAGCAATTTAATACTAATACATATTGATATATCATATATTCTTCAGTAATTAGATCTCTGAGTTTCTCTTCAGCACAACATAAACATTCTTATTTCATAGCTGATCATAACATCTCAATAAGCTCTTGTAAATAAGCTCTACTAGTCTGCATAATTTCCGAAATACTAAACATAGTTACTAAAGATTCTTAGCTGTGCTATATGATAAGATTGTAGGTAAAAGCTGTAATCAGTGCAGAAGTAGCCAGAACCACCATAGCCAAGTTCCCTTCCATCTTCAACTCTGCACCACCGCTATGCCCCAACCCAAATCCCACAAGGCCCGGTCTTGGTCCTGCTGGAAGCACAGGAGAAGCTGTAAAATGACCAGAACTCATTAGTTTAGGACATTTTTCTAGTTTAAGATGAAGAATGAGAAAAAGGGTTCTCATGTATAGTATACCTACAACTGTGGAGTTGACCCTTCTCCCTGGGGAGGCTAGAGAGCTAGATGGAGCAGGAGGCATGAGTTTCCATATAGCCAGACCTTAAGAAAACAAGACATTAAATAGATAAAGTTAATTACCGTAGAAACTCGATTATTTAATAAACTCTCTAAGATAATATTTTTCTCTGGTCCCTACTTGGTGATATGGTGTCAAATTAATAAATTTTGATCGTCACATGACTTAATTTATAGAGTTTCTACCGTATAAGTTTGTCTCTCTCTACTGAAGAATGAAGATATAGAAGAGATGAGTTTAGAATGTTTACCAGGGCAAGCTGAGGAGTTGAGGTGGAGGTGGCAAAGGAGAGGCAAGTGAAGAGCCAGAGTGGTGTTGATCATGGGAAGGGTCAATGCAGTGCCATTGAGCAGGAGGCAGAGGCAATGAGGCTGCTGGTCATAGAGCTGAACCAGGTTGTCACAGCACTGCTGTGGAGGTTGAGGGGCTGAGCCCTGAACGAAAGGGGTGCACGGGGTTAGTGGCAGGAGGCTCGGACCGCAGTCTGCTAAAATGGTGCCGCTGCTGAGGCCCTGAGAGGAGGTGGGTGCCGGAAGAGAGCTCAGGGACAAGACGACGGTGAAAATGAAACTCAAGGTGCAAAGAGAAGCCATGGATGATAGTGGGGATGCTGTGAAACTGTGATTTGGTTTGGTGGTGGGTTTGTGTAAATAAGAGCAAAAGGCATAGTTGAAGCATGGTCTTGTTTGTTACATGCATGCATGGTGTGTGTTAATTCACACAGAAAATCAACATTTCGTGATTTGTTTGTGTAGCATGGTTTTAAATCTGCGTCGATTTTCTGTTGAATTGACCAACCAAGCTATGCATTATCTTCTGACGAGACTCTAATTATCCATCTTATTGTATTTTGTTCACACAACTTATTTATTATAATGATTAAACACGATAATGATTCTCTACTTGGTATGCATTGACTGATCGAAAACCATAACAATACTTTTGGGAGTGATTGAAAAATGAAGATACATATTATGAGATTTTGGAAGAGAAATTTTGGGTTTAATCCCAAGTTTCAATATTTTGTTTTAACAGGTGCATAAAAATCCAATTTAATCATGAAAGGACGATTAACGGAAAAGTTGAGTAGGATGTTCTCCCTTTAGGTTTTAAGCCGTCTTCGTCGTCTGCGGTCTCTCCAGGCCCCGTCCCATCAACTCACCTCCACCGTCTCCTCCTTCGGTGATTAATTAGCCATCACATGTGCTGCCGCCTACGCCGTCTCCACTGCGAATATGTTTTTGTCCATGTGGTGGATCTGGTGAGGTCCCGTATCTCGAAGCTCATCGGAGGCCCGACTCAGGTTCCGGCGATGAGATTGTGGCGCACCCGATCACTCGGGACCTCCGTGATGGGGATCTGGACACTGAAAACCCCTGATCGGGTTCATGGAGAAAATCAGGCAAGGTCTGCTACGCAGCCTCGCCAGTTCCAATGAGTTCTAGACGGGAGAACGGAACGCTATTAAGGAGACACGTCATATCTAAATAGAATTTAAAAGAGCTCGATCCTAGTCTCATCCTTTTTCTGAAGTCCTCCTTGGAAGGACAATTCATGCTAAAAAAATTCCGCTTCATGCTAAAAATAATCATGAAAGTGTTGTAAAGTATGGCCCACAATTTCAGCGTGTATAGAAGCCCAAGAATGAACTTATCACATTGGGTTTGCAGAGAAGATAAAAGTGTAATATTTAATTAAGCAAGTGGTTCCTTTTTCTCCTATATAAATAGGACCGGACCATATTGTACTCTCTTGATGAATGATGATAGCCACTTCTTAATGATCAAAAATCCTTTGCCATGTTTCCGTCTACACCATGCTAATTACTTCATCCATTTCTAACCATTCAACCAAAAGCAAGGTCTTTCATAGCAAAATTTGTGTCCGTGACTACATGATCATTCAAACCAAGGTTCAGTCATTGATTTGTCACATATATATATATATCGCAACAGAAAGGACGATTTGTTTTAATGAAGCCAGATTTTCAAATCCAATACTTAATGGAGATAAACTACAAGACCTCACACAACTAAGGAATAAATCATAAACTCACAAACTAAAAGAGAACAAAACACATAAATTTGAAGAGAATAAAAAAGTTCTATGATGACTCTGTAACCCTCATCATATTCTAAACTTTATATTAAAATGACGATTAAACTTGCTCGTTTACATTTTATCCAAATATTGCATTTTTTGTTTCCAAAAAGGACACCTATAACAGAGTCTGAAACTGAAAGCTTATCTCATTAATCATTGCAGTCATAACATATGGAGTTAACATAAAATCAGAGGTAGACTATTCCTTCTAAATCTTGTGAATCTAAACCCTACTACTCTAAGAAACTCAAGCAATCAGGAAACTAAATAATAAGCCAATAGTCCAACATAAATGATGGATAAACTAACTACAATAATCTATTAACAAAGTATGATCCAAGGTCTTCAGGTGGAACATCTTATGTACTCTCCCAAAGAATTTTGATGTCGGAGTCATGATCAGGTACTATCTTCATCTGTGGAACTATCTTCATCTGTGGAGCTATCTTCATCTGTGTTGCTATCTTCATCTGTGGAGCTATCTTCATCTGTAAATGCTAGTTCACATACAAGAGCAAGATGATCGCTGCCCCATTTCTGAGAGCTCCCATACACACCCGGTGATATATGGTGAAAACATGTACATTACATGATGTTCTCAAATAAATTAATAAAGGCTATACAATAGAGGTACCTGAGTTGGGAGGCCCCCAGTTCTTCTTAGAACATCCTTGGGTAAGGTTTCAAGAACTCTAACTGGAACAAGATTCTTTGTGTGCCTGTGTCAATAATTAAAACCAGTAAACGAATATATCCGACGCAGAGGTAAGTATAGAGATGTTAATAAAATAACTGAACTACCATATGTAATCAACAGTTCCCATAAACTTGGAGTGGTATGACGTTGCCAATGGCTCTCCATGTTTATCCCTTGTTCTCCAGCATCCCTGAGGAATAATAACTATAGTTTTAAGACCAACTATACATGATACATAACACTTACAGAATGGTGTGTATAACAAATATACTCCTAGTGAAACATCCAAATTTGACATGCCCGTAAAAAGTGTCATCTTTATGAGCTTGTCACATAATTAGATATCAACAATGGTGCTTTTATCATTTTTAAGTACCAGGAAACTTAACTAGAAGCATACAACAAAAGTACAAGTGAGTCCAATATCTTACAGGAACCCCAGGATAAGCACTGCTGAGACTTAAATGGTGCTGAACATGAGTAGCTGCTTCATCACCCGCTGCAAGCTCAATTTCTTCTGGAGTCCACCTACATACCAACAGGATAGATGTTGGTATGAGATAGACATGTTAATTACTACACTGAGCACATACTCACTTATAAAGAGCCAAATAGCTGCTTTGCCTTTAACACTGTACTCTAATTCATTTGAAGGGTAGCAGAAGCTGCATATTTCTATTTGTATGAGAGGTATGTTTTTCTCAAGCACAGGAACACGCAAATTTAAAATTCTGCCAAATACATCGTTCATTTTAAATAAAAGAATTGGGGTAATTGCAAATGATTTCCTACATGAATTGCCTACTTTCAGATGACTACCCATAAAAAAATAGCTGACTATTTGTTCGTCCACACTAGAACCGTTATAAGAAACTACAGGAAATTTTTCCCTATTTCATCACATGACCTGCACAGCTGCACATGAGGTATAATCTTTTAAAACTCCTATAATACTCATCACTTTCCCTTCCACACCACTCATATTTTGCCCTCACAGAGAGCGAAGAAATTGAAGGTATTGGGATATGTCTGATCAGCACCGTGTAGGTAGGAGGGGAGCATGGGCTCCAGCTCCAGCTCCAGGTGGGGGTGAACAATACATAGGGTAATCATTTGCAATTACCCCAAATATTTCTGCCTACTTAGTTAAAGGTTCACTCAACAATTTCAATAGGAAGAAAGAAAGAGAACCATTTTTCAATCACTGGGGTACCAAGACGTGATAATACCTGTCGTCAATATCATTCTCAGATCTGTAAGTTCTGTACTGAGGTGAGTGACGTTCTACCTGCCCTGATAATTTTCTGCGATCATGTAATTGAAACTCCAGCTGAAATAAAATTCAGCAACAGGTTAATATAAGGTCAACACTAAACTGGGATGCAAGTTACAGGAGAACGATAAACATGTACACCATAAAAGGACTTCACCTACCCCAGACGAAGCCAAAAACTGATATATTGCACTCTGACCATGACAAAAAAGGAATGAGAATTATGAAATGATAGAAAAGTTATAATTCAATAACAATTCACACACCACAAGATCTCACCTGTGGGGCACAATTAAAATCCCCAACGATTATGACAGGGATGCCACCCCATTCTCGGGATAGCTTGTATGCCTTCTCAAGAAACAGTCGCACCTAAACCACATCATATTTTTTGCCATTTTAAGAGGTCACCATTGTAAAAAGGGTAAACTGCACAAGCATACACTAACGTTTCTACGTTTTTCACTTATCTACACTAACATTCAAATTTATCAGAGAGCACACTAAACTTTCCAAAAAAAATGCACGTTTGTTTTTCCATCCAAATATGTTAGGATATTCGAGCAAAATGACAAAATTACTCGGTTAGTTTTCAAATTTACACAATCCAAACCTTCAAACCCTAAACCCAAACCTTTAATCCTAGCCTCAAACCATCTTACCATTAATAAAAAAATCTAGACAAAACATAAAAACAGACGATGACCTCATTATCGACTTCCTCGGGTCGCAGATCTGATTTTCCGGCGACATCATCACCCCTTTCACCTTCGTCCAATCCTCTCCGGCGACTTGAAGTAATCGAGCATGGCTCCTCAACCGGCGATCTGCTCGCCACAACCGTGAGCAGATCAGGGGTCTCAATCCAATCATCGGCGTCAATCCGCCCAAATCTGTTCCACAGAGGAACGCTCGAGTGGATTATCGAAGAAGACGAGGCCGAAATCCTCCCACCTCTTGTCATCGCCATACGTCATCGTCCAGATCCTCTTACCGTCGACCTCCATCCTTCTGCATCATCGACCTCCTCCATCAAGGAAGAACAGTTGTGACCTCCAAAAATTTGCAACCCGACTTCGTCGTCTCCTTCCACGTCAGCACCGTTGCCTTCCTCTTTCTACGTCGGCGCCATCGTTCGCTATCTTCATCGGCGGATGTCTAAAACCAGATCTGATTTTTAATTATTTATTTATTTTAGTATCTAAAATTATTTTATTTATGGTTTACAAAATATTTTAGAAATAAATTTATATGATAAGAATTTATAATTTCAATTTTTCAAAAAAAAAATTGCCTTTAGGGTTAAGAGTTATTTTAAGGTTTATGGAGTATTTTAGGGTTAGGGTTAAATTCATGGTTTAGTTTTACAATTTGAGGGCATTTCGTCATTTCAGAGGAAAAAAAATTAACCGTAAACTAATAGATTTTCTGACATTGTAAATTTTTGGAAAGTTTAGTGTATTTTCTAGTAAGTTTGAATATTAGTGCAGGTTAGTGCATGCTTGTGTAATTAACCCTTGTAAAAACACTTAATAGAAGTGAAGCACACACACATACTTGTATATATATGGAAAGATTTAACAAGGCCTAATAGACTAGCGTAAAGTTTTAGTTTGATATGAATGAGAATTTAAGAATAGGAATGACTTTTGTGTGTGTGCAAGTCGAGCACAATGCAATCCTATTTCCATTTCCACATTCATTCTTATCTCACATGAGTTCAATTCATTTTCTTCATATATAATATGAAATTGAATTCCTTTCCTAAACGCTTATATTCCCTTAAACATGATACAGTATTGCATGTGAGTAGACACACTTAACAGTTATCCAACCTCGCCACAGAGACCATGTTGTAAATACCTGGCCTAACTTAATGTCTCCGCGTTTAGGATTGTAAAGCACATGTATATTTCCAATTAGGAAGCTTCGACTTTTGGTGGGTAAAGTCCTACAAATACATAAATGTCCGTATAAGTTGGTGATAAGAAAAAATGTGTAGATGAAAGTAACTTAACTCTTAGGATCTGATGATTGTTTCATGCTGTATACAGAAGAAAACTATTGAGGATGCATATCCTACTCGATGTTAGCACTCAGCATACTTTGCACAACTACATATAACCAGATTATCAATTTTCTACATAATATATCTCCAGAAATATTCCTTCGTTATATTTTCTTGATTTATTTGTTGGTGGAAACAGGCAACTTCAAAAAGTGCCACTGACCAAAAATATTTACAAATGAACTTGCATCCAGTCCTCAATTCATAAAATACATACAGGCGTCCATGTAACCAAAAGAAAACGGGTTATAGTTGGCATGAATGAGAGGAAAGCAGCTCATATAAATATGGGCGGAATTAGCAAATAAATTCTCAATATTATTGCCAAACTTCATTCCAACTTAAAAGGGCTAAAAACTTAAGCTAACAAGTGAAAAACTCCACTGGTATGTAAGTTGTTTAAAATCCAAGTAGTTTTGTAATCTACATGTAGGCCAATAATTAGGAGGGAAGGGAACACAAGCTGGCAACAAATGGCCAAGAGCAAACCAAATTTTGACACCATGTTGCACAAAGCAGAGTCATACTCCACACTTTCAATGTGGGCTACCTCTATATTTAATATTGATTGTTCTCGGTTGACATGCTTTGTTTGGTTCAATTCTAGTTGTTTTATATGCTCTAAGAGTGCTACCGCCTACCGGGATCTCATAATACAAAATGAGTGAACTGCTTTGACTGTACAATACTAAGTACTGACAGTCAGATCCAAATAACTATCCCTGTAGCCTCTCATCAGATTCATATTGTCTACCAATTATTTAAAGGCGCCATATCTGTCTTATTTTCATTTTATAAACCTAAGGTCAAGTGAGCTTTCGTTATTTAATCTCGACTTCCATATCATTGGAAAATCCATGTTTTTCTCTCTTTTTTCAAGTCCGGCCTCAAATGCCTTTGAGGTGCATACACAAATATATAAAATGGATGGTCTAAGAGCTAAAGCAACAAATTACATGCCTAAGTATTAACTATTAGTCCCTGAGAACATTTATATACACATCCTTAAATAGACTAGAATAAACATAATACAACTTACGTTTGGCTAGATAGATTGGAATCAGATGGATTATGGTTCATCTGTAAAATTAAAAAAATACATAGTAAATTAATAAAGTACTAAAACTAAATTACTATAGATAATACATCAAAACATGCCCTAAGCATATGTAAAATTTGTGAAATAATGGAAAAAATATGGCAACAACCTCTAAAAGTGTACCAAGTGCATTAAAAAAGCCTTTCTAGACACAAATAGTATTGTTATAGGAATAGCAAACAAAGTAGGAAGGTCTTTGGCCTTGATAGTGAATAAAGCCAAGGTTTCTGAAATGCCTTGCAACTTGTCAAAGACACATCACCTAACCATCTAGATAATGACCATCATTTACCAAAGCCACTTAGGATCTTCTCATCCTATTTTCCTCCTTCCTGCATAGTCCGATCTCCTCCATTTAGGCAGGTGTCATGGTATATTTTTTACTATGATTTTATACTATGTTAGGTTCACTTGAAGTGCTAACTGAATTCTCACACCCTACTCATGGTCACAGGTTCACTAAATTCCAACGTCGAATATGAGCAAATAAATCAAGACAACAAACTAACACAGAATATAAATGTCAGGGCATTAGAACCATATAAATTTTGGAGAGAAGCAGAAATTAAGCTTTGGTGCTGACTAGTTTATATTTTATGGATGAATCAGAAACATTTTAGAATGCACCGTGTACTATTAGAATGCCTTGGAAAAAGGGTGATAAAAGAAAAAAGGAAATGCATGTTCTTTCATGTAGTATCTATCAAACAATTCCCCACGTACCTTCAAAATACAAAATTGTGCAACATTGTTACGGAGACCAAAATCCCTGAACTTAATACTGTCTTGATGCAAAAGACTAAACCTGCAATCAGAACATGGTTTAAGATGGAATGGAAAGAGGAATAAAATAACTAGCATTCTACAAAAATCCAAGTGCAATAATGCAGAACATGCTTACATTAGACAATTTACAAAAGTAACTTGTTCATTTCAAATTCAAACTAGTAAATAACTAATGCAACTATTATGATATGACATTTATTAAGAACAAAAGAGAGCTACCAACTAAGTTCGTTTGAGTTGTGGGTGTAAAATAAATACTTGTGCTAATCAATTCGAGTCCATCCATACAAATACGTTTTTAGCCTAAGGATTTCAGATAAATTGCATATTTTTACTGACAGCTACATAAAGAAATTCAAACAAAAATGTGTATGTTAAATCTTTCCACGCCTTAACATAATAGACATGACATCTTCAAAAGTAGCAATGGAAAATGTTCAAAACAACAGTAAAAATGCTGTAAAAGCAAAATGAAAACACTTACATGTTTTCTTTCCAGAATATAGCACATCCATCACATGCTTCCGGCATGCGAGTCTTGATTAAATAACCACCGACCATGTCAGATGCCAACCAAAATATTATAAATCCAGGAATATTTTGGTAAAAGTTACTTATTATATTCTACCTCATAAACGCCTTTGAAGCCATCTTTTTTAAATTCATCATTTATGTCATCGAAACGGTCTACTTCCTGCAAGTAAATCAGTGATTGTGAGAATATAATTCCACTGAAAACCGTGTGGTCCATATTAACCACCATCTCACATAACTTGATAACCAAGTAA
Organism: Erodium moschatum; assembly: GCA_036897745.1. NCBI lineage: Eukaryota > Viridiplantae > Streptophyta > Magnoliopsida > Geraniales > Geraniaceae > Erodium > Erodium moschatum. The sequence goes on along the minus strand of JAYMSV010001568.1, from coordinate 2,842 downwards.
CTCACTAATTACAGATAATAGAAGGCTCTGATGCTAGAAAGGTAACTCTATAAGAGAAACTACCTTACAGGGTAAAATTTTAGAATCTATCATCATTAAGTGACAGAAGAAATCTGCATTTCACTTTCAAGATCCAAGTGGTAAATATTTCATAAGGGCATGGCAACTATAACAACACTCATAAACAGAGAGTAAGTCAATCTAATATAGGAAGTAAACCCTTGGGAGATATTACCAACTTCAGTTTTTTTTCCAAATTGTTTTCCTCATTAAAACTTCAGTACAACATTAAACTAACAATCCCTTTTATTATGAACTAGCAGCACCTAAATAGACTTATAAAGGGCCATTTTCAACAACTGCTATTCCCTCTTCTTTCCTTTAATCTTGGGCGATGAAAAAAAAACAAAAGAAATTAAAGAACCAACTACAAGATTTTAACTTTCCACGATGAAACCAGCCTGACAGTGATTTTATCTCTATCATTCCCTCTATTGTTCTTTATAGTGCATTCATCACTAACAAAAGATTCGGACTTGCCTGGAAACAGAGGATGCTTGCATTGTAATGATTTATCTCCTCATGTATAAGCCTTTTCCGCTGGTTCCACTCCAAGTATTTTGCTGAATGATATAAATCTGGATGATTTGATGCATTTTCAACACCAAGTATATTATATGAAACAACGACCATTGTATCTGCAGAACAAAGAAAAAGTCATTACAAAAATCAAAAATGTGGTGGCTAATGGCTATAACCATGTAGACTCCATGACTAGATTATTGTCAAAGAGAGCAGGGACAGAGAAAACCAATATGTAGCAGTTAAGAAAAGTATTCAATATATGCCCTCAATAGATGAATCTCAATCCCCAAGGGTGAACAGATCCCCGAGTCTGCTGCACTTGTTAGTTGAATAAATATATACAATCCCCGTGATTCTTCAAGATCATGTGGTATAGTTAAACATTCAAGTTACGCGAGGTATCCATAATTTCGCTTTAATCTTATCTTGAAGTAGCATTCTCTTCATATACCAAAACCTTTTAAATCTCCAAACTTTTCTTATCATACCAAAAGTTCAAAGATTTTCCACATTACCCTAAATATTTTCATAATAACTTCAGGGGGGGTCCTATAGAGAAACCACCATGCTACTTTTTTCTTCATAATAACTTCAGTGGACACAGACTGATCATTGCTCAAAAATAAAACATTGGAGAACATATTGTATAGGTTTTTTAAATATTTTTTACTATTTGTAATATAATAAAATTCATATTTTGTTTCTATATATAGTAATGTATCTATTGAAAGAATTAAAAATATATAAAAATACAAATCCGATTAATCCCGTCTAGTCATGACTAATCCCCGAAGGCCCTAGCCGTCCGACTAACACCTAGCGATTTTTAGAACCTTGCTACTTCCAGACTCACACTTGGTGCTGGCTTGCAGTAAGTTCAAGTGAAGATAACTAATCATTAAAGTAGGTAGCTAACACTTGATACTTGTATAATTGCCTTAAATTCGGACATTTACACTATAATTTATCAAAATTATACATTTATTGGTTGCATAATTGATAATCGTGAACATATGGGTGATCAATTCCACAACCTCAATTGACCCATCACACATAATTCCAATTCCACCGGTTTTAAAACATGAAAACATCATCAATTGTGACCTCACATACAGTACAGATATACAACAGATTTGCATACCTTCAGAGGTAGACACATCGCTAGAAGAGAAGACCCACTTGCGCGAAGCTTCTGGTTCTCTCCTCGTACCGGGCCGTTGTTCCTGATATGAACTCCGTATCGGCCAGAACCGGTTCGAGCTGAACTGCCTCGGCTCTTGCTTCTTCGGGGCTCGCCATTCCGACGCCTCTCCGACTCTGAGTCTCTTTTGTAGAGCTTGATTGGAGCCTTCGGCGGTTGAAGGCCGATTGCGCTTACCGGGATTGATGGCCCGTGAACCCTCCGGCGGCGCGTGTCCGCCGATTCCAGGAGTCCTCGACATTGATTTGAGAATGTTGAGCCGCATGAGAGGTGGCGCGTGGCGCGTGGCGCGTGAACTTGTGAGTAGGAGTCGTGGAGATCAGCGGAAAAGAGAGAGCGCGCGCCTCCGGTGTCTGTGTGTGCTTCAATCTTATACATACGTGTGTTTGGGTTTTTTTAATTGTATTATTTATCGTGTTAATTAAAATTAATTTGGGGATTAAGGTGGTTTCGTTAAGGTCGTAGCTAGGGCACGAGGTCTGGCTTTACTGGGCCTGAAGAGCCCAATGGATGTGCTTCTAGGCCGATATTCAAGTGATCTTGTGGGCTGATGGGCCGGCTGAACGTCTCCACTTTTCTGAACATTCGTCATTTATGCTTTTCTATCATTACTTACTCATCCACATTACATATTTTGTGCTATACAATTTATCAATTTCATGAAACCATAATAATAATGATTTGTACGATAACATAAAGTAATTTCAAAGCTTCATCAGTTATGACATAAAAACTTCACCTTATCTTTCTCACAGGGTAATAGGGATCGGTCTAAAGAACCATTAAACACTTTGGAGATGTTTTTTTATAAGAGAGAAGTAAATACATAAATGAAAAGAATGGTATGGGTCCTGGGGTGGGAATACAAGTGAACGTCCACCCGATCCTCACATGGTGTTCAACACCAGCTAGACTAGTGAACGGTGTCATATGTGATCGCCTTAGGTTATCCCGGTCAGACTAGTGAACAGTACTACAAGAAAACGCACGGTGAATCCACTGACCTCATAAAGGATAAGAAATTTTTGTCACTCCACCCGTCAGAGACAGGCGGGG